>JAOXNR010000013.1:15472177-15517773 GCA_028571225.1 Parsonsia alboflavescens
TATTCTCTCTCTCTCTCTCTCTATATATATATATATATATATATATATATATATGGATTTGTTAAGGCACGTTCCGAAGCATGCCTTAATGCGCGCTTCAACCGTTACCGTAACTGAATTTTTGCTCCGCTTGATTGGCTGCATGAGCACTGTAATAAAAATTTCGTTAAGATAACGGTTAGAGTACGCATTAAGATGCATTCCGGAGCATGTCTTAGCAAAACCATATATATATATATATATATAAAAGTGTATGGAATTGCCAAGACAGACAGGGCGAAGATCAGTAGAATCAGTACAAGTGTACCACAGAATGAAATGCAGCTGAAGTTGAGGATCGTGATGCTGACCAGACGAGATATGTTTCTGTCAACCAAGAAAACAAAATAGTTGTGAGCGATGAAAATTGAATGTTCAGTTAATGGCTTGATATGATGGGATCAAGAAAAAATTTTGTAGAATGATTTTATGCAAGTGAAATGTGTGTATTGTATGGTTATGGGGACTGGCAAACAGGCAAAGCATGCATAATGCCACTGGAGAAGAGAGTAAAAAAAGGGATTCTTTCCTTTTTATTGAATGGAAAGGCCAGCTACAGGGAAAGGCAAATTTTTAGACCCCAACAAACAGTTTTCCTTATAGTTTTTTCCTACCTACTTTTCTCCAAACAACAACCACAACTACAGCTAAGAACGAAAGATTGATCTCTTTCTACCCCTATGCCCCAGAAACAAAAAAAAAAAGTGAGATTGCTTTTTCTTTTCTCCCCCTATCTTTTTCTTGTCTCATTATGAAATCCTATCCGCATCGGAGGAATCCTGAACTTGAACCCAAATGACTTCCCTATTCTTAAGATAAGACTGAGAGGCAAAACTGTTTTGATCCATTCCTTATCTTTTTTAACAGCTTTGTCTCTAATCCGTTCCCGGCTAAACTTGGACTTGGGGCATGGATGGGAAGGAAGGTGCTCAAGTGAACATCATTATTTGTCAAATCTAGCAGCTTCCAAATTCCAATGAACTTTTCTTTCTTTCATTGTGTTTAAACTCACACTTGATTCTCTAAATTCCTTTCAAGCACCAGTGACAAAACATGATCATTTCTTTCACTTTCCACCCCTTTTAAATCCAATTCCCACTAATGCTCTCGTTCCTTTCACTTTTCTTGCCTGTGCTACTACTATTAATTAAAGAAATGATTTTTAAAGATGCTGCTGATATTTTTCTTCTTCTCCTTCCTTATCAGTGATTATATGGAATTATGTACACTTGCCTCAGTTATCATATGATGAGATAGAATTAGAGAATTTACCAAGAAAAAAGAAAAAGAAAAAGAAAAAGAAATTATATGGTCAAAAAGGTTTTTGCTTTTCAATATTTCCCATTGGGTTCCCTCGCTTAAGCCTCTTGCTTCTACAGTACTATTGTACTAGCTTGTATATTGTGTACTGTTGGTTTCAGCAAAGCTGCATGGCAGAAGAGCTTGCATATCAAGAAATGGTCATTGATGATGCTTCAAAGCTGGCTCTTCTTTACCAGTCCTAGGCATGTGAAGACATGGTAAAACATTAAAAGCTATGCAATTTCCTTCTCTTTACTTCTTTTTAAGTATATTTTTTGCCTTTCTTCCTTTTTACTTGATTCTCTATTGTTTTTATAGTCTGCAGACACAAAGCAACATAAAAGGGGTTAAAACCACCATGTGTCATTGTAAAAGATTTGAGCTTTGAATTTGACAAGAATGTATACTTTCACTTCACACTCCTCTTCTCTCCTAATTGAAGCGTGATAAAAGCCAGTCAATGTTTATTTATCTCAAAGTTTAGGCTCTTACAATTTTGGAGGATTTTGTTTAGATTGTCCAATGAAACATGTTGGAACCTGCATTTTGCTAGCAAAAGGGTTATTGATTTTTTGAAAAGTAATTTGAGAAACGCTATCCTTTGATAGTTTTTAATTTATCAAAGCTGCATATTTATCTGTTATTAGAAACAATCAATAAAAACAAGACAGAGCCCGGACCATGGACAAAGATCCTCGTGGCTGTGCCATGAATAGTTCATACTTTATTTCTGAAAGCTCCAGAACAGAAATTTTCCCAGTCTGGGAGATCTTTCTTGGGTGCACGAGTAAGCAAACAAGTCTTTCTTGGAGAAGTAATTACACTAAATACTGGATATGGGATAGGCATAAAAAAAAAATTGTCTCGCGAAAAAAGTGAAAGTTTTCCTGTAAAGCTCCTTTCTATGCAAAGAGTTCACCTTCTAAGACTAAAAGTTTGTTTACACAATATAAGCTTGGGAACTCCTTAGCCAAATTTCTTTCAGGAATTAAGTATCAAACAGGGACCCAGAAAAGCAGAGAGCTTGGGGCTACGTATCATACTATCCCAATTCACAGCTCACTCTCTACTTCTCTTATCATTATTAGGTGCTGAAGAAAAATGGTCTCTGCCCAGTCCCCACATTCTTCCTACTACGGGCCCAGTATGCACCAGCAAAGAGGAGTGGAGTGACGATTGCCCACCGGAGATGAGTAGGAACTATGAAGGCGTGATCTTGATTTGATTCTTCTTTTTCTCTCTCTCTATCTTACTGCACCTCTGTTTCTCTGATCTTGGTTATGATCCTCGACCCCCAGGGCACGGTGCTGAAACGACAAAAGTTACGTACACTACAATAATCTAATAAGAAGCCAAAGAGCCGGATTCCTTTCCTTTTATATATATTGCACCCATTTCAGAAACATTTTTGGTGCCTCCCTCTCTCTCTCTATGTTCTAAGTCACATTTAAATCTCTGGAGTTCTGAGTTAAAACCGGAATGGAGGTCATGCTACGTCTACCTTTAAAAACAATGGCTCTGGCTATATCTTTAGCTCTGCCGTGTCTTTGGGTGTTGGCGGCGGATTCCACTCCATCGGCAGCTGACAAGGTTACTCTTTTACCTGGGCAACCCCAAGTCAACTTCCAGCAGTTTTCTGGGTACGTGACCGTCGATGACAAGAAGCAAAAATCTCTCTTTTATTACTTTGTTGAAGCAGTAGTTGATCCAGCTTCAAAGCCTCTTGTTCTCTGGCTAAATGGAGGTATCCTACTTATATACGCCTTCTCTTACGTGGTGTCTACTGTCTAATCCTGTTGAATTGACAAAAAGACAAAAGGAAATTGTTTAATCTGTGTTTTCGATTATACCTTTGCAGGGCCTGGTTGTTCTTCTTTGGGTGTTGGAGCATTCTCTGAGAATGGCCCCTTTAGGCCTAGCGGGCAGGTTCTGGTCAGAAATGAGTATAGCTGGAATAGAGGTATATGCCGCGGTTGCATTTCTCTACTGTCCATTATTCTCTGGGCTTAACAATTCAAGAATTCTGCTTTTTAATGTTTTTAGAGGCAAACATGTTGTACCTCGAGACCCCGGCTGGTGTGGGATTTTCCTACTCAACCGATTCCTCCTCGTATGAAGATGTAAATGACAAGATTACAGGTCCGTTTTCTGGTCTGGTATTGAATTTCAACGAAAATGAATAATTGAAAAACACTTTTAAGTTTCTGCTGTCGTTTCTCTTCCATCATTTGTGTGCTAACAGGATACAAAATGAACTTTTCCTTTTTATATTTTTTGTATTTTCGGCTTTACATCGCCTTTTTACGCCATATATTATAAAAGAGAATTGCAGTAGTGTCGTGTAAACTTCCACTTTTGTCTATGCCTTAACTTGTCTTGATGAATCTCCACTGTTTTTGTTTTCTATGTGGACTTTTAGCAGAATGGCCTAAGTTTCCATATTGTCTTTGAATTTTTGGGACTTCACTGTGTCTTTCTTTCTGTAGCGATGGACAACTTGGATTTCTTGCATAAATGGCTCATCAAATTTCCTGAGTACAGGAACAGAAGCCTGTTCATTGCAGGGGAGAGCTATGCTGGTATACTTCATCTCTTACTCTTTAAGATATTTCTGAGTCAATCCAGGAAGCAGTTAGATATAAATGTTCTAATGTATGCAGGTCATTATATCCCTCAGCTAGCAGAGCTCATGCTCCAATTCAACAAGAAAGAAATGTTATTCAACCTGAAAGGCATTGCTGTGAGTTTAAATATGGACTCAAAAAGTTCATAATTTATTGCAATTCTTTGAAAGTGTAAATATTTTCTATCTTTCTCTCTCCCTCTCTCCCTCTTTCCCTCTGCTTTAGTTCACAATTTAGCTCCTTGATTGCAGCTTGGTAATCCAGTGTTGGATTTTGCAACTGATCTGAATTCAAGGGCCGAGTTCTTCTGGTCTCATGGATTAATCTCAGATACAGCATATAAATTGTTCACTTCCAATTGCAACTATTCACGGTATGTTAGTGAATACTACAGAGGCTCTCTGTCTCCAATTTGTTCAAGAGTGATGAGCTTGATCACAAGAGAAACCAGTCGTTTCGTGGACAATTACGATGTCACTCTTGATGTCTGCATCCCATCTGTTCTTTCACAATCCTTAGTCCTCAGACCACAGGTAAAAAGAATCTGTCTTTTTTTGACCTTAGACCATTAATCACGAGCTTGGGAATTGGTTTTGGGTTTCTTGTTTAAATTTTGAAACTGCAGCAAGTCACAGAAAATGTAGATGTCTGTATTGAAGATGAAACAGTTAATTACTTGAATAGACGAGATGTGCAGAAGGCTCTCCATGCAAGACTCGTAGGAGCCAACCGGTGGCTTGTTTGCAGCAAGTAATTACCTGTTGACAACTGGAAGTTTCTGTCTTGACTTTTTTGAACAAATATCTAACTCTGGATGCTTTGCTGCCAGGGTCCTCAATTATCATCTACTTGATCTGGAGATTCCAACAACCACTATAGTGGCCAAACTGCTTAAAGCCAGAATTCCAGTCTTGGTGTACAGGTAATGAGCCTAACTAATACTGGATCGAGCAAATTTTTTAGCCTGGTTAACTGCTTGTTCTGACAATAAACATATATTGTAGTGGGGATCAAGATTCTGTAATTCCATTGACGGGTAGTAGGAAATTGGTTCATCGACTAGCAGAGGGACTAGGACTAAAGCCGAAGACACCTTACAGAGTTTGGTTTTCTGGGATGCAGGTAAAAATTTGGAAACAACAATAGTCCTGCCTTCTCATGTGTAGTAATAATGGCAAATTGATCGATATATGCTTGTAATGCCATCATTTACAGGTAGGTGGATGGACTCAAGTCTATGCTAATCTACTCTCATTTGCCACCATTAGAGGGGCATCCCATGAAGCTCCCTTCTCTCAACCGCAGAGATCACTGGTATTATTCAAGGCATTTCTGGAAGACAGACCGCTCCCAGAAACATTCTGAGATTCTACTGAAATTGTTGAGAAATGCCAGTAAAACTGCTGATAGGCACAGCGATTGTGTTCTCTCTTTTGGGGGCGCCCATTGGTCTGTCTTGTGGGAATTGCATTTTTGGTATGTAAAGTACTTCCACACATCAAGGAAGACAGGTGATGTGGAAGAAATGCTGTAAAGATGTAACAGGAAGAACTGAAAATCCACTATGTAATGATCTCTTCGTTTGCAAGAACTCTGAATACTAACTTGAGTCGAACACGGGACTCCCTGGAAGCTGGAGGGTGTGGAAAGAACAGTTTGACTCAAAACCCTCAAAGAAGTATAAAACACAATCCACGTAACCAAGATACGGAGACTAACATGCAAAGGTTCACACACAAAAGATCACCTGGGGAAGCCTGTAGATTACGTGCTAGAAGTGCATGCTTCGTGAATCAAATGAATACCAAGACGTAAAAATAAGTCCAAAAAACAGAATAACAAATAAATCTCTCTTCGCAAATTCCACAGGAGAACTTGCAGAAAGGACTTGAGCACAGCATATGCATTTATGTTACCAAAATCACTGTCAAGGAGAACTCTGCGAGTGTTTGGCCACTATTACAGGGGCTTCAACCGTCATTTTCAGACAATTGAACCGTAAAGCTAGTATTGGCTTGGATAACATCACAGATAAGCAGAGGCTTCTCTTATTTTGTATGTGTTCTCTAGTTTTCATTTCACTTGCAGAAAACCTTTCTTCCTCTGAGCTGCTAACTGCATGTGGCAAAGACACTTCTGCTGGCAGCACTGCCCGGACCCTGACATCCAAGTATCAGAGTGTATTTACGGTTAGCTTAGGGGAACTTCAATGACAGGAATGAATGTCAACCATTGCTACTACATTTAAGCTACATTATCAAAGATCTCCATGTTCTTCTAACTCAAAATATTTCAAATCCAAAAGAGTAGCATCTGGAGAATAAAACCTCATATCTCAAACTCATCAATAGTGAAAAGTAGAAAACCTGGACTCGATCTGGCAAGAGTACTTGAGGAGGTGAGGATTATACTTGGTCCGCCCACTGCAAAATATGGTACCCCCTAAAAAAAATTAGCCAGCTCACAGTAAACAAATAAAGTATACACATTCACAAATTCTTACCTAAAGCTAGGTAGTGACATTTTGATTGGTGGACCCATCCATTTGCTGGAATCCATCTCTGGAATTGCCAAATACATGGATAAGTGTAGTTGAAATCATATACTAGAAATGCCAAAGCCCCTATGAGGAAGAAACTCAAATCTTTTTCTCAATTTACAGAATTGTTAGTGTTACCATTAGTAACTTATCTACTAACCTGTAGCACTAAAGTTGATGTTGCAGATATTCATTGGTGTCTGTCCCTTAAATTCACTCACTTGAACTTCCATACAACTCTTAGGACTATGAGAAGTGAATGGACCAACCAAATCCAGGAAACCACTCTTATGGTTTGAAGTCTTCGGAATTGCCCTTATCGTCTGGTACAGTAAATTTGGCATGTAAAAGATTGTTTCATGATAGAATCAAATGGTAGGTAAACTTAGATATATAATTGTTGACAATATCTATCATGAGTACATAGCACATCTAATGATCCGCTTTTGGTACCTTACTATGGAATCTTAGAATTTCTGGGCCTACCTTAGCGGAAAGGACCCTCATAGGCCATTTGGAAAAGTTTCACAACTTTAATATTATTACTGCTAAATGCACATGAAAAAACGTGTTGCAAAAGATTAGAGTACCTAGTTCAAAGCCCACCTTTGAAAACCTGGCAACTTGACTTGGAAGACCAACATCCTGTGACAATCAAGATAACAAGTGAGCCATGCCTACTGTTACAACCTTTCACTTTTGTGATTCAAGTTCTAATTAAATTGCCCAAAACACTACTACCAGCTACCCATGGAGATCTCTTTTTTTCATCTTTAATTTATTAACGCTTAAAAACTAGAAATTTCTCAATGTTGTTCCCTAATATAATAGATTTTGTATGTATGTAGTGGAGCCTACCTTTTGTCCATGTGCACAAGCTTCACGACTGTTCACCAGCACGCTGGCAGCCCATCTAGTCACAGAAACATGATTACCAAGTATGCTCATCATCTTATTATTAACAAGATGCAGAAAAACAAATCCACAACTGAATCTTTTTTACTTTCAAGAGGAGAAAAGAATATAAATATAAATACAAATATATATATATATATATAATAAAAATATGTATATAATATATATGTATCTATATATATCTGGAACTGAAATGATACTCAAATTAACAAGGCTCAATTCTATAGTATTAAAATTATCAAGGTTTGTGTTCTTCATCTACATAGAGAAAGCATTAAGATCTAATGGCATATCTTTTCGAGGAAGTATGTGAAGAAACTCACAGATACACCCTTGCCACAGAAACAAGTGACTGAATTCTTAAACATTGAATCAGCTATTTCTTTTGAATGGTGGGCATCCAACTAGACTGTTGTTGTCCTCAGTAAAGGAGTAAAGCTAGGATACAAGTAAGGTACCTCCTTTTTTTATCCCCCATTCCTTGCAATAAACATCCCATAATACCACCACCAACCCAAAGAGTCAAAAAGGGAAAAAGGGAAGCTTGGAAGCAGGAGAAGTCTTGCTAGCACAGTGCCATTTTACCAGTAGCCTAGTGAGCCCAAGCACCTATTCAAACATGATGTATAGTTATCTAACTTGTGAAGGTCCTTTAGTTGTTTAATTCAATTACTTGGCATTAAAATAGAGTAGCATGAATAAAGACAACAGGTAGAAACTTACGCACAAGATGTTGGTGGGTTCCATACGATGCCTGCAATCACCACAAGCTGAATATTTTGAAATTAAAACAATGGAGTTAAAATTATTTCATGATTATGATCATTTCAAAGCAGGAATGTGTATCCTTATCCAGAATGCATTTTCTGAGGAACAGAAAAGATGTCTCTGGCATGATTGCCTTATAATTAGTCTAATCAGATGTTCAGAGATAACTAAATCATGAAAACATTTAAGTTAAACTACACACCTCGTCAAAAGTTCCGGCTGGGCTGTCATCATAACTAGCCAAAAAGAATCCACCGAGGGTGTATCTACAGAAAAGGGAATAATATAAGAATGTCAAAAATTGAGAATCTAGCAATTAAATTCTACTTTGCTCTAGAAAAACATTATAGTACTGGTTAACCCTGAGCATCATGAATACCCAAATGCTTCAACTAATCGGAACTCCTTGGGGATGAAAGCTCGGGCAGTCTCGGCTTTGACAAGATGGAGTTGGTACATGGCACTGAAATATTAGATAGATTGTTTAACAGTTTTTTCCTTGATGTCAAAGAGGGACAAAAGGACAGGTGAAACTAAACTTGCCTGCCTTTGAATACCCAGGGGGGTCTCCCATATGATGAAGAATGCGTTTCCACAAGTTCCATTGGTTTAGATAGCACCCAAGCAATTTCTTCCTCTAACAAGTGATGCAGGAAACGAGAAAACAAGGATCATTCAAGGCATCCGAATCCATAAGACGCCTAAGCATCAACAATTTAAGGAAAGAACACTCAATTATATATCATTGAGAAAACAAGATGAAGAAAGTATATAGCATATTACTGCATAAAGTCAGGATACAGGATCAGAAAATCAACTAGCAAACCAGTATCTCAAGTATATACATATAAACAATCTTAAAAACAAGCCCACAGAATTAATGCAGTGCAAGAGACAAAGGATGGAACGAATATCCGGATACATGCAGCCGATTCCAGGCAAGTGGAACAAGTTGAGCATGATTGCATAGAGCAGAATATGGTGCGGAACCGTTTTAACAGAAATCTCGCAGTCAAAGTACAGAAGAATTTTGGGTCCCTTGCAGTCTTCATTGAAAGGCTACCGAAAGCAGCATCAATTCTAAATAGAGAACCAGAAGGCATCGAGTTCGAAGTTCAGGTAAAATTACTTCTAAATCCTGAAGTGTACAACTTTTCTTGAGTCCAAAAACTAGTCCTTGAATGCCGGAGTATCTTTTTAAATGACAACACCGTTCATTAACATAGCAGAGACATTAGAAATTTAGTCAACACTCCAAATGAGTCTGCATTCGTCAAGAAACCAATAGGCAAGAAAATGAAAACTCTGCTTGGAGAGAATCCATAAACAGAGATAAACATATAAGCAGCAACACAGAGTAATTACAGCAATACATTACAACACACCAAAAGTAAAAGAGCACTATTTACCACGAAGCATTTAGTACTTGGATAGCTCTTCCACGTAAAAGTCACGAGCAGCTAAAGAAATCCAAAAAAAGTAGTCAAAAACTCACAGAGAAATGAAGCGAAACTGGAAAGACAAGAACTTCGGAATAGAACCCAGATGAGACTGTGAGTGAGAAAGTGTAAACAGAAATACAGAGTTGCTGCAGATATTGGCACCGAAGAGAAGGTAACGGCACTCCTATTAGTATTCCCTTTCTTGTATGATGATGGTACAAAGCAGTAAGTATGTTGGAGGGAGAAAGAAGGGGGGTGATGGGGACCGATAGCGAGGGTTGAGAGAGAGGAGAGGCATGACATCAGGTACCATTTAGTGGATAAAACCGGTACATGGAATACCGCTGCTGCTCTTTCAGAGAGATGTCCCTACCTCCTAAATCTTTCCTCCATGAGCTCTGATTTGATTTGGGGTCAAGTGAATATAATACTCCAATCAAAGACCAGAGCGGTATCCCAGAGATCGAAAACAACCCATAGCTTTCATGTTCTTATCTTTACCGATTTCTTTTTGTTTCTTTATTCTAATTGGTGTTAGTCCTACTACGACTCCTACGATCTCTTTCGTAATCCTCTCCTCCTATCTCATGCCGTGCGGCGATCAATTTTACCATTACATTATTATTATGACGCTGTCATTTTCCTGGGCAACTTTTCATCTTCCATACGGAACCATCTTCATTTGTGGAGCGAGGGAACACGGTAATAGGCATTAATTTAATGCCATGAATGCCGTCTTCTAAATCTTTTCCCATAAAAAAGATGCAATCTTTATTTTACTCGTAAATAAATACTATACTCATAAAAAAAATTACTCATGAATGAAAACTTCAATTTTGATTGATTCCCTTTAGAAAAAAATAATAAATTGACAAAATAATACTAATATATTATGAATAAAAATATGTAAGAAGAATTTATATTGAAACAAGTTCATCCCATCAAGGTTGGAATCTCCAGAAGTGATTAAAAAAAAAAAAACTTAATCCAACTTTTTTAACATTTAATTTATGCCTGAGGAGGAGGCTACTATGAGGGGTTTTTTTTATTAAAAAAAAAAAAAAAAGTACTGACTGTGTAGAGTGTAGGAAGGAAAATAGAGAATAGGGCTGGAAATAAAATCGAAGAAGCTTCCTAATCCTGGTGGCTACTGCAGCAGATAGGTGGAAAGATCACGGAAGTTGATTCGCGGCCGACGTGTCAGCTTCGGAGGTCACTGCCTTTTTCCTTTATCATCGTACTTTATTTAGCCCCACTTCAGTAACACACACATGCCATATCTTTCCCTTTTTCTGCCAAAAACTTAATTGGGAGTGAGATGATAAAGAATAGATGAACTCTGTGCGGTGTTGAATTCAATATCTTCTTGTTTCTTACACTACTTTCTTTCTGTGGTTTACTTACTAATAATGCCTAAACACATATCACAATCCATCATAAATGCACTCACCAAACAAACAAATACTACCAAATTCACATTAGATTAGACTACTCAGCTCCTGAATGTATAATGCTTTACTATTATATGGTACTCGTAAATATTTGTAGAATTTAAAATGTTTTTAAGATTTCTTTAGGGAATCTGTCAACAGTAATGGTGGAGCATGGCAAAGTACATCACCCACCAGCCAACCATCCATGAGCTCTTATTTCTTTCTTCTCATCACTCATTCTTTTGTGGACTTCCCTAGTAGTAGTAACTAACAAACACAGAAACGGGTCTTTTTTTAAGAATTCAATACAAGTATTCTCTTTTATCCTGTAGAAAATCTTTCCAGATTATTGCATAATTTATCTTGCAAAATGAATATTAGTGTTTACTTCATCCATAAACAAAGTTAAAGTGCATTGCTTGATAGACCACCACCCCTCCTGATCCAGTTCACAATTCATCACAAGCACAGCCCTACACATCACTGATTGCAGTTGAATCCGTGAAAATGTGCCTTGTGTAGCAGTATAATTTATTGATCTGATTTCTATAGCAAGGAGGCAGTACATAAAGTAGCCTGTAATTTGTACCGAACCAGAAGTTCCAAACGCTATAGCCTATGTTGATTTCCAAGAGAAAGAGGAAAACAAACGCTATATCGAGGGAAAAGCTATGAGCTACCTCAGCAAGATACCAATAGATAGCAATGATAAGAAAAGTACAGGCCAGTTTTCTGTATCTGAAGTTCTCAGT
Organism: Parsonsia alboflavescens; assembly: GCA_028571225.1. Lineage (NCBI taxonomy): Eukaryota > Viridiplantae > Streptophyta > Magnoliopsida > Gentianales > Apocynaceae > Parsonsia > Parsonsia alboflavescens. Next base: position 15,483,992 of record JAOXNR010000013.1, read on the forward strand.
TCGACAATAGAGACAATATTATCCAGTATTCTATCCATAGCCAGAACAAAAACACTTCCAGCAGGCAGCCTCTCTAGTCTAGCAAGAATTTTTCGTCCCAAGACTGCTCCTTCATCCGAAAGGTTGCCAGCGAATGTAATGAAGAAGTTACATTAATATCAATTTGAACATGCGGTATGGGAAACTCTGAGAAGTTAACTGATGCAACCTTCCTTATCCCCTTCTTCAAACAAAAGAAAGGAACGGCTTAGGACTCGAATCCTCTATTCATATGTGCTGACAAATCTAATTCTCCGGCCAAGAAATTACTGCACTCCACGAAACATCATTTGGCTAATATATCTTCTCAAAGGCCTGATTAGCAGAGACCTGGCTCTCCGATCCAAGTTGAACCAGCAGCCCCAGTCTCTAAACAACCACACTTGACATATATATTAGATACAGGCAGGGTCCATAACCCACATTTCCGTGAGAACCCAGACATGATCGCGTGGGAGTGCAACTTTTTGCCAGGCTCTAACAATGAAGAGTCGAGGAAGGACTGGCATTGATACCCGACTCCTGCTTCTTCAAAAACACTCCCAATGCCTTTTCAATCCACCCCTCGTCAGCAAAAGAAGAGACGATAGTAACCCATGTTCTCAGTCATCTGTCTGGCATTTTGTCGAACAGCCTTTTGGCATCCAACAGAAGACACTCCCACATTTCACAGAACGTTTTGAAAATACCCAGTTCTGAAGAAACCCGAACGGGTTCTGAAATTTTGAGCGTATTCTGTTATGAATTAATCCACCATGGAGCAGAGATTTGAACATTCCACCTCTTTGAAGCAAATGTTGGCAAGTCTGGAGTGTGACTGAAACGCCAACGGAGTCCATCTCTTCAAGAAAGCCACGAACTTGATCTAGTTTACATTTTTCATTTTTGTGATTTTTGAAGGTGAAACGAGATGAAGGTTGACGATTTTTCCTTGATGATGTTGTGAAGAATTCCGGACAGAGACAACGCTGGATTTGAGGGCAATAGATGATGAGAATTCTTGTGAAATTGGCAGTTAAAATCTTGGTCGGAGGCAGAGATCATGGATTTGCCATTGCAACTGTCTGCATGCTTTGCGGATGATTCGTGGATACCGAAAATACCAACACACGACAATTTTGGGCTTTTCAATTTGAATATGGCCCAATTTAGTTCCCATTTTGAGTTCCAGTTGGGCCACAGTCAGTGGGCTAGTTAAGAAGAGGAGAGAAATGTTTACGGCTTACCTCTGTTTTCAGTAAGCAGGAAATTTTAACAATAAATTTTTATATTGAATTAACTAATGATGTGACTATTCAGTTTGTTTTTCTTTTTTTTTTCCAGTTTGATTATTAAACTATAAAATCAATCAAATTAGTCATTATATTTCATGTGTTTTAAGCAATTTAGCTACTCTATGATGATCTAATTGAATAACAGTAAGAAATGTAATTAATTTTCATTTAATGATATTATATGGCTTGGCATGTCACTAGTATTTTTCTTATTTGCTAATTACATTTAAAATTTTACTCAATATCATTCAAATCATATGTCAATCAATAAATAAATAAAAGAAAAAATTGACAAAATAACGAAGATTATTTTAACTAACATGAAAGATTCTAGTGACATTAAAAGCAACGTGATATTTTCATTGAATATTGATTACATTACTAACTATTATTCAACTGAACCAACATACACTTACTAAATTTCATAAAAACGCAAAGCATGATAATTAAATTGTTTGAAAACATGAAATATAATGGCTAAATTGACTACTTTTATAATTTGATGGTCAAATTGGGGGTGGAAAAAAAAGTGACAAGTTCAATAGTCACATTGTTAGTTAAGCCTTTTTATATTTTATTATGACCATTTGGTTGATAATGTTAATATAGATTTATTCACAGGATTAAACCCAAAAGGGTGATAATGGAATTTGAACTTGGTATCTTTTATATCCATGTTTGACATTGCATTCATTAAAGTGTTCCAAAGCAACTAGTATCCATTTGCAACCATTTAATAAAGTTAATTGAACTAGTATCAATCCAACGGTTTTTGTCACTATTGAGGAAATGTTAACGGAATAAAGTTAATTGAAATATTTATTTTATCCTTTCTTAAAAATCAAAAGATTAAAAAAAAATCACATTAATTGAAATTTTATCTAGTACCCTGGTTTCAACGTGTTCTCACAATTATAAAGGAAGTCAACAAATTTTGTTATTGGAGCTTTCGAGTATTCTCCAAAGGCTATCTCAAATATTTTGAAGTGTTATTCGTCAAGAGAAGGAATTTAAGTTTCATCAAACAAATCAATCGAGTTTTCATAATAAAATCTGAAAACAAGTCTAATGTCTTTACGTAGACATATTTTCATCTCAAATAAAAAAAATCAAAAGATTTCTCCCTTAAATTTTGTAATTCACTATTTTAAATTGAATAAAATGTATTTTGTCACCATTTTCTTGTGAACAAATTTGATTTGAATAAGTGAAAAAGAATTATACAACAAACCAGACTTCACCCTTTAATCGCTAAGTCAAGTCACATCCTTAGAGGGAGCAAAAATGGTAGATTTTTTGAACAAAAAAGAAGGTGATCTGTGTGTGTTTCTCCTGGCAAAAGACAAACTGGATGTATTGAATTAGGGGAGAGTGGCCCCTCAAGACTGGTGGCAGTGGTGTGGCCATAGCCTTACTACTTAAATTATTAAGAGTAGAATTGGAAGGAAGTTCCCTTGAGTTTGAATGAATTTGCGGTGAGACAGTGAAAGTTCACGGGAAACTTGGTTTAGTCAGTGGTCAAATTTACCATCAAATTGGCTACATGCATCCACCGATACCCAACACTGATCATTGACCCTTATTCCCCACGGCCACACGCATCTCCTTGCCCTCTGTCGTGGGTTGTTTGTTTGTGCCCTCTTAGCCTTCACAACAACAATGCTGCTCTTCATTTTTATTATCAACTCATATTGGTTGAAATTGAATCAATAATCCACATTATACAGGTCATTAATCATACACAAAAGTGAATTTAGCACAGCTTCACAATCATGATATTTAATTATTTAGAATTAGAATATTAGGGCATCTTCTTCTTCTTCTTATAAGTTTGTGGTTGAATCCGTTTCTGGCCGGTCCTGTCGTCCTCTTGTCTTCATTTTTGCAGTGCAGACGAGGGGTCTCTCATCTCTAACCTTTCTGGCCTACTCACAGGCATATAGACTCAGTACCCCCATTGCTACTTTGCAGCAAAAAGCTCCTTTCATTGTATTATTACCATAGTTGCTGTTAGAGAAACCTTTACCAAAAAGCATAATTTGTCCTTTGCACTACTATTATTTCATTCCTAATTGAAACCAAGAATGACATTTACTACTATTCTTTTTATAATCTTAACTCAAAAGGAAACTTATTCTTGTTACATTTACTACCATTCATATACTAATTAAGTTGGAGAAAACATGTGATCACCTTAATTAGTTTATTTAGGTTTAACTAATTTTCTTTCTTAAGCACCAGTCATTATGTTTTTTTTATTATAAGTTTTGACTTACTAATCATTTATCTTTTTAGCTTTACTCTATCTTACTATAATGAGAAACTTGGGGCAATTATTATAAAGCAAGTCGCAGAAAGGCCCAAAATGAAAGTGAAAGAGAGAAACCGTCCGAACCGCCAAAAAGGTCCGCTTACCGAAGCACAAACGCCTCTCCATCACCACCAAATCTCTACTCTGAAGCCACCGCCGTTTCTGCAAATCTCTCCATCGCTCACCCCCTTGAACAAATAGTACTATTCAGGACAAAAAAAAAAAAAAAACTCAAAAATCTTTTTTGCCTATATCTGCATAGGTTTCCTCTTGCAAAAGAAATATATTGTTATGGTAGTAATAATACAAGCATCTCTAAGCAATGCAATCTACTTCTTGCAACCTGGTTTTGATGCAGCAGCAACCAGAAGTAACCCAAGAACCCCCCTATAAAAGAGACCAATCTGCGTCAGCAAAGCCCTTCCTCTTGACCAGAAACAACAGAGAAGGACGCCTCAAGCGCGAAATGGATCCTTTCTCCACTTTTAAACCTTTGCATGAAAGTGACTCCAACTGGTGCATCAACAACAATCATGACTCATCATCCTCTCTTCATCCCAACCACTTTCAGAATTCACAAAACAATTGCGAATTCATAATGGGCACTGGCCGTGGTTTAACCATAGGAGAGAGTTCCCCCTTGCATCCTGTGGATTCTTCTTCTGACTCAGTTTATGCTGTTGAGTCTGTGCAGTCGCAGTTTCCACCAAAACCTTACTTGTCTTCGTTTCTTCACGCTATCTGTAACTACCCTTTTGACACTAGTTTGGACGTGTCAAGTGATTCCACGGGGTTTATGGGGCCGTTGGACGAAGGCCAAGCTCTCGTTTCCCCTGGTTTCACCGGTGGCAGTGGCATGACCTCCCAACCACGACCAGTTGATTCTGATTGGGGCTTTCTTTCACGAAATTCTGCCCCCCTTTTTCTTCCGTGGGCTGACGACGGCGCGTTCAATCCTTTCTGTTTGGATGCTTACGGGAATCCCTTATTTCTGAATAGAGGAAAGGCGCCGAAGCCTGTCGAGATTGGCTCTCCTCCGGCGGGATCTAATTTGACAAACACTCTCTTTCAGAGAAGAATAAATTCAGGGGATAACGAGGCCAAGTGCAGAAATCCAGTGGAAGGAAGCTTTCATGTTCCCGTTGCATTTAACTTGGACAAGGGCAAGGGGCTAGCAGATGAGGAGCATGAAATATTGAAAAACAAGCACAGAGATGCGGAAGCTGAATTGGAGGAAATGAAGAGGTCAGGTCTGGATTCCTGTTATTCTGAAGAGCAAATAGAGAACTACTTTTTGGGAGAAAATTCTAGTCATGGGTTAGAGATGTCCAATGCCAATAGCTCAGTGATTAATGGAAATGAGAAAGGCAAGAAGGGGAGGCTTCCGGCCAAAAATCTAATGGCTGAGAGGAGGAGGAGAAAGAAGCTCAATGATAGGCTTTACATGTTGCGATCTGTTGTCCCCAAGATTAGCAAGGTCAAAGCAATTTCCTGCATCTGATATTTCTATTCACTAACCAAAATGCTTCTAGGGAGCTTAGTATAATGTTTGTTCAGCATCACAGATATTAAAGCGCACTTCCTTTGCTAACTGACTAAGCTAACTTGGCATTTGAATTCAGTCTGCTCCTTTCCTGTACTTATAGCTAATCATTACCATCTGCAGAGATTTTAAAGAAGCTTCTTGCTTTGTTTAACCTATGAAGTTGGTACTTATTTTGTTGGCAATGATCAATGGGGGAAGATTTCCATTTGAATTAGAAAGTTAGAAAATGAGTAATTTCATTTCCCATGGTATTTGAACTATGTGAGACAAGTTTCCACTTCTTGCATTAGATTTACCTGTTTTCCTTGAATAAATCTTGTTTATGGAAAATTGACATGTTCTTGTACAATAGATGGATAGAGCCTCCATCCTTGCAGATGCTATTGATTACCTTAGGGAGCTTTTGGACAAGATCAAGCTTCTCAATGATGAACTACAGTCAATGTCGGAAACTTCTCCGCTGCCAACTCACATGAACAATCTTCCACCAACTTCCAGTGGTCCTTCCAGGCCCTTTCCTTTTAAAGAAGAAGCTTTCAAAAACTCATCACCCAATGCAGTTAATCAGCTTCCAATGGTAAATCAAAAGTCTTGAAAACAATGAAAAGAAATCTTCCTTTGTGTATTTCTAATTTATAAAATGAAATTACACTTCATAAATTTGTAATGTTTTATGAAGCATAAATGCTATCTTAACCTCTCTTTTATCTGCTATATTTTCTATTAGAATCATGACATGCTTCTGTTTTATGTCTAGGTTCATGTTGAGGTAAGAGAAGAGAATGCCTTCAATATCCATATGTTTTGTACGCGCAGACCTGGTCTTTTGCTTTCCACCATCAGAGCCTTAGATAGCCTTGGATTAGATATTCAGCAAGCAGTTATCAGCTGTTTCAATGGATTTGCTTTGGACATTTTCAGAGCTGAGGTATGTATGTTCCATTTTAATTGAGAATTTGATGGGCCTAAGTCATATGAAATGCTTGAAAATTGCTCAAGATTGTAAAGGAGAAGGGGGCAGGGGAGGTGAAGGGGAGTCAGTTCTCACACTTTCTCAAGTTGCTATAGAATATGTTTCTCTCAATAATGATAATTGAGGTTGAGGCTGATGGGAGAACACACTAATAAACATATTGGGACTATGTTTCTTTTATAGGAGTAGATTGTAATATAAGGTTTTTCCTGATTCCTTGAATTGGGAATTGAAAATGATAACATCCTAAAGATCCATGGACATGTATCATGACATTCTTTCCAAATCCTAACAACTAAACGTTTGATTCTAGTCACCACTGGGCAATTGAGAAAAGAAGGATTGGATAATCTGTTATGTTGTGCATCTGGGTTATTTTACATTTAAAATATGTTTGTAAATAATATGCTATGTTTTGCAATTTATGTTGGCAGAATTCTAATGAAGGTATGGAGCTTCCTCAAGACCAAATCAAAGCTATCCTTTTGGATGCAGCTGCTTTTCACGGTTTGATATAGCCATTGTGGACGTTATGGTCTAGAAATATGAAATTCACACTCACTATTTGTAGTCTCACCTAGCTGAGGTAAATTGTAATTTTGAAATGTGAAGGTATTTAGATTTAGAATGCAGAGGTGCTTGATTGATCTGTTGATAAATCATAGTTTTCAAGAAATCTTGAGCTATTCCACGTCTTGTGATTTTTAATGCGATCTCGGTCTCTTTATCTCTTACATCCCAGTCTTTCGTTTAGTACTTGGTTGTAAATTTCCTTGATTGTTCAAGTCACCATCCTTGGGGAAGTACTATTAGTTACCCTAGATGGGAAACAACACGGCACAACTGATGATGCACTTGGCATCTGCTTCAGGACCTTCAATCATGTGGTTCACAGATATTACTCTGTAGTAGTAATAGATTGCCTCCAGACCAGAGGCAACTTCAAACTTACTCCATGAGGAGAAAAAACAAAAAGAATTTGCTCCTATGGCCATCTCCATTTCACTGTAGCTGGTCAAAAATGACAGTTGGAAGATCCATGGCATTGGGAATAATAGTACCATTTTTGTGGTCGATGGAGCTTGCAATTTCTGTTTGCCTGCGATGGGAAAAGAAACGACTCTGACTGACTCTATCAGCTTTGTTGTTGTACCTTCCACCCTCAGTAATATCAGAGCTTCTCTTGTGAAACTCATGAATTCGGCTTTGACCAATAAAGCACGAAAGGGACAGATGAATATAGTCTTGCATTTTCCGTTGCCAGACCTTTTCTGTGTGTGTGTGCTGCATCATTCATTCTGATTTGATGGCTTTTGGTTGCATCATAAGCTTTTGAAGATGACAGGCGGCATTGAGCATCTCCTGCATCTTTCTTGAAAGTTCATTCGTAATCATTGGTGGGAGCTTCAAATCTAACTCTAAATTCACACGAGATAAGATTTATTATGCCTGCATTTGCAAGTTCATGAATTAATTAAGAGAGCCCATAGTGATCAAAGTTCTTCCGGAGCTGGCAAAGAACTAATGAACATAGAAATAAAAGTTTAAGGATCAATTTGATCGTTAAATTTATATTTTTTTTTTAATTTGATATATTTAATTAGTTTAATTATTTTACTTGGTGGAATGATCAATTTGATCTAGAAAAAAAAAAAGGGGGTCATTTATTTTCTTTACTAGCATATGGGATTCTCCATCATTTGGTAGTCAAGAAGCCAATGGGCCCTGCAAATCTACTGTCTTGGGCAATTAATTTTGGGCCTTAAAATTCAATGTGGGCCTCTGTTTGTCTATCGTTTTGTTTGATTACAGATTTTGATATGGATTGGTAAGAATTTTTTGAAAATTTAGTCCTGGACTAGAAGTAATTGTTACTGTTTTATTACTGTAAGCCTTCTCGCCCTTTCATTTTTGGGTTGTGTCTCATTTATGGCTTGGAAACTCGAGCGTCCTCAACTGTCAATCCTCGGCCAGTCACCGTCCCTCAGTCAGGTGAAGCACTAGCAGATTATCATTGACTAAGACAGCAATGGTGGGAAGATTTTTCTCGGTTGCCCAAACTGGTTTTCATTCCCGGAACCATTCCGATCACCTCATTCTTCTCTCTGGACCTCCGTCCTCGTAAGTTAGAACTTGCCATACTCTCTCTCGTGTATTCTTCTTTCTTGTTGCAATAAATTGCCACTGATGTCCTCTGGTTTTGATTCCTCAGCGGTAAAACCTCTCTACTTTTTCAGTTTGCTTTTAACTCCGCCATGGACGACGGCAACCGTGAGGTAGTTTTCATTTGCAACCGCCGCAAGTTAGAGAACAATCCTCCATATCTCTCTCAGGCAGTGCCACCCTTCTCACTTCTTGAGATTAGCATTCTTTTTCCGCTGTTTTCTACCTTTTTTTCTTTTTACGAGCTAAATCAATATTCTTCTCAGGGGATTGACCCATCTTCTGAAGTTTTTAAACGTGTACGGATGAAGTAAGAAAAAACCCAATCTTTCTGGCTATTTTTCTTTTTCCTCCCGAAAAAGCTTCGTACTTCTTTTTTTTTGTAGTGATGCCTTACCCTGCTCCATCTCTGTGTATGATTGAATTGAAGGTATTTGGACGATGACGATGAAGGAATCAAGAATTATTTTGCTGCTTTCCACCTGCATGATACTTTTCCTGTTTTAGTTGTTATTGATGATTTTGGGGATTTCTTTGATGAAAGGTATCTTCTCAGTACCGTATCACTATCTGATGTTTTTAGCTGTTTTCTTTTGCTTTGAATCTGCAATTTCTTGAAGGACTTGCCAAGAGAGATTCAGTAGCTCTCGCGGGAAAGACCTGGCAATGGTTAGAATATTGGCCCTTTGTCAGAACGCCATTGCTCATGCAAAGTAAGGCTGCTATGAAAACTGCCTTTAGCATCATTACTTGCTTATGTTTCTAGCAATGCCTCGTCTTCATTGCAGTGAAGCAGGGCCATGTAGGCTTGTGCTCTCTGATACGCACCATGGTGAATCCCCTAGATTGTTATTCATATACAAGAGATGGATTTCCTCTATTTTCACGGTTAAAGGTTGTCTAATGCCAAGAATTGATGCTTTTCAATTAAAAAAAAAAACCTGATTCTTTTGCCTAGTTTATTGTTTTTGATCCATAGCCACGCTTTACCTTGGGTTAGGCTATTGCCATATCTTGGAAACTAATTCAACACATTCTTTCTATGGTAGGCAATGGCTTTGGATCATTTCTCCTCAGGAATATCTATCACTCAGGATCCAAGAAATCAGAGAGTAAAAGAATTGCCAAGTACTCTATTGCTCTTCAGTATTTGGTTCTGGAAGCCATTACAGAAGATGTAGAGATGTAATTAGATGAACATGACTCTAACACGAAATGACATCTTTGGAAATCTTTCTGCCCTGGCATTTAGCATCTGTATTCTTGTTACCTTGTTTACACGAACCTGCTGTTTCTTGTTACTGTAGAATGATATCTCAAGGCTTCCATAGAGTACATGAAAATTTCAACAGGTGGAGTGGAATATATGATAATAGATATCCAATTAGTTGTTCTCAAAGTCAAAAGACTCTGTTCATAGACATATACTGACTGTACAAGACAGGAAAAATTCTAGTACACTCCTTTTTGATACTCAGGCTCACAAAATTCGCCACCAAGGTCATCACAAGCCTCTCCAGGGAAGACCCTACAAAATCATCAAAAGAAGGTCAGGCAAGATGTTGTCGTATTTTCTTTATCAGTTGCAACTCAAATTTTGTTCAAAGAGGTGTTCTAGATAGATAGTCAGATCAACTTACGTCTTAGAACTGTTGTAATCCAGATACTCTCTGTCGACCTTTTCTGAAGCAGACTCGGGCATTTTGGTCTTCAATTCTTCCTTGAGCTTGACTTCCGGATACATCTCGACATCACAAGCTTCTCCTCCAATTGTGTCACAGGCTTCTGCTGGGAAAACACTGAAATCAGGCAGACCAGGTTATTATGAAACAAAACATCAGAAATCATCCTATGAACAAGCTACAAAATCTATTGATTTCCTTACGAATTGGCCATGGATTTATAGTCAACTTCTGAAGTCTCATTTGGCGCTGCATCTGCAGTTGCTCTAACAGGCTTAACCAGGGAAATTTGTGGAGAAGAGACTGGCCTGAACGCCGAAGGCAAAGCCAAATTCTTGGTTGGAGCACCCAAGGGGAGGGATGCTGGTACGAAACCTAGAGCTGCTTGCATTTCGTTGGTATGTGATCCTGCAGACGAACAAGGAAGTAAGAGATGCCTGTAGTGTGTTTTCTACGAAGGTTTCAAATTTATTGGGTGGGTTCTTGAGAGAAGAGATAAGATTGGCAGATATTTTGCCTTGTATTGGATAAGGTCTTGGTATTGATTCATGACCGTGAAGGAGCCCTTTGAAATTTGTGGTGCGTATTTTTTCCACTATATGAGGACACATCTGTTTTTTAACTATTCAAGGATTTGTCGAATCCTAACTTGCCACTTCATACTATTTCCGGTGATGTTTAACCAGCTAGTATGCTCCTTCATTGGATACATATCAAAAACCATATGAATTGGCAATGGCATTAACTAGAGTACAAGAACATTTTCCCCACAATTTTTTCCTCGTCCGTGTTTGCGAAACAAAAGCCTAACCAGAATAAGATGCTTGGTTTTTAATTTTCTCAAGGTGAACTGCTGTGATCGAAGGAGTCCAGTATTGTTGGGACCAAACAAACTGATCGAGTGGCAAAGCCTTTTGCTTTCTTTTGGTACAGTGGCCCCGGTGCCAGCTTTGGTCTTCCGGGCCCCCGACCGATTTGGCTATGACAAATGGCCACATGCTTACTTTTGTTCTTGCAAACTGCAGAAGGAGCCTCGAGCGAGTATATAGTATTACAGCAGCACCAGATAAAGCGTTTCAAGTTATTGACGATCAGCAAGAAAAAGCTGTGATCAACACAGGGACTGGGATGGTCATCAGTGAAGTTCACACAAACCAAGCCCTTCGAAAAATTGCATGTGCCCATGAAAGATAATTTTATGCACAAAGGCCTAAAAAGCAGTACGTACTTTGTCTTTTGATCTAGGCATGCGGTTCACCCAGCGGCTATGTCGTATGGAGAAACGAGTACAAGAAAAGGTGGTACTGGGTACTGGTGGCATCTCAAGTCTTTATAACAATAATGCTGAGAAAGGACTGAAAAGAAAACTAGGAATCCCATCATCAACATCATTTCAAGATAAAAGCATACTAATTCAGCTGTCTTCCATCTGCCTTTTATCGTCAAAACATTTAGTTTTTTTTTTTTTACATCAAAGACTCTTTGGAATCTAATCACTTGCCCACATCTTTTATCAACAAAACAGCACAAAATTAACATACGCATATATTCATTTGGGATTAGCCAAGTGAAAAAACTACCGACACCACCAAACCAAAAAAGAAAAAAAAAAAAAGGGGCACGTAATGGAGGAGCATGTTCGGTTGCTCCCACGGCATCAATCCCAGCAACTTAGGTAGGAAGCCGTTGGAACAACCAAGAGCTCCATGCGCCTACCGACTTGAATAACAACAAAAATTCCCATATTCTTGGATTAGATGATTGTAAAGCATTTTCTTCAGAAACTATTTAACTGGGTGAGCGTAGAAACCAATTCATCGCTTGAAGGACGATCTGCAGGTAAATCAGAGAGGCAGACTACAGCAATTTTAATGGCCATTAGCATTTCATCTTCTTCAACTTCTTCCCCAATGATGCTCTTATCTAGAGCTTCCCGAGCCTCTCCTGCTTGCAGCAAGTGTCGAAACCACTGCCCTAAACTTCCTCCAGTAGATGCTTCACCAAAGAATGGATCCATTGGACTTTTGCCAGTCAATAAGACTCCCAGTATTACCCCAAAGCTGTAGACATCACCCTTATCGGTGTACCTACTGCAATATTACAGTCACTCAAGAAGATAAGCGCTTAAATTTTATTCTAGACTAGGCAAACCAAAAACTACAATATAACATCAATTACTGTACTAAAAGGAGATGAAGTGATCAATGGCATTTTCCTTATCTTTCTGGTGATATGTGTAAGCACTGGTAGGTTCTCATTCACTCCACAAATCAGACGTTCATTTCTCTCCTAAAGGTGTTTTCTATTGCACAGTAAGCCCCAGAAAAGACCACTTCCTTATCTCAAGTCAATTGATCACTGAAACCATCTAAATTCAAAACTCATCTGCAACATTAGAATACCTAAGATTCCAAATTTCCCCAACACTAAAATCTTGTTTAAGAATTTAATAATTTACCGGCTCAACTACTAAGAAGTATGTATGTATGTGTCAACTTTAAAGACTTATCTGCAGGGAGACAATTACACAGTTCAACAGTAATGTCAAGCCATCAGTATGACTAGAAAATTGAAGTCTTTTTTTAAGACTTTTTGGTAATGTACCTGCCCAACTACTAGGAAGAATGTATGTAATATGTATGAACTTTAAGAACTTATCTGCAGGGAGACTAACAAAATTCGGCACTAATGTCAAAATTACTTAGGAGTCTGTCCAAGTTCCTGATAATTTGTAAATTGGAGCTTCGTTCAATCAAAGGGGAAAAGACAAAAGGTGAAATTAAGGACACATGAGCCCGTACCTGCAGTTCTGGAAAGACTCGGGTGCAATGTAACCTGATGCAGCTCTATCAAAATTGGAAACAATTTTAGCCAAACCACAATCTGCTAACCTCGGTTCAAAATCTGCATCCAGCATGACATTCGTGGGTTTCAGATTATAGTGCAAGATTCTAGGATTACAAGTAAAATGAAGATACTGGAGTCCCTTGACAATCCCAACAGCTATCCGAAGTCGAAGTTCCCAGTTCAGTTCTAGCTGATTCTCCTTCACTCTACCCATTGCATCTTCTAGACTCCCAGTAGGCACATAATCATAGACCAAACAGAACCTATGAGATTCCCTAACGTAAGCCCTTAAGCTCATTAAATTTCTATGTCTTAGACCAGCAAGCATTTCAAGTTCCTGCTGTATCCTTCTCTTCACTGACTTACTCTGAGCCTCAGGAGAGCCAGCTTCAAAAGGATCGAGCTTTTTGACTGCCACACTTAGGCCATTGTCAAGCACAGTCTTGAAGTACTTTCCGTTAGGGCTTGAACCGAGTAACTGTGCTTCACTTGCCAGCGCCAGCTGGAGAGTCTTGGCAGGAATTTTCGGTGAAAACACCACAGGGCCCTTGAGAATTGGAGTCCGATTGAGGTACCTGACAAACCATCGAACTAGTAAAGCAAAGAGAAGGGAAAATAGTAATCCTGTAATGATTCCAAACACAATACTCAAAACGATCCTCCGGAACCTAGCCTTGAAATATGGTGATTTAGTTAGCGGAGGAGATGCCGTTGGGGCATCCCGAAATGATTTTTCTTGACCTACCACATAGCAGGTTTCTAAACAGCAAATGAGCAAGAGCACTAGCTTCAAGGCTTCACTGCCAGCATGGTATGCATAGCTTCTCTCCTCCATAAAAGCACACAGCTTCATTATCTGAGGTAAAAAGATCAGAGATCTAACAAAAGACACATGCGTACAAATTTACAGCCCTCTAGCATCTCACTTTACCTCCCGGACCAAAAGAATGCGAGCGCCGAACTCCGCTAAAATACACATTTTTTACCACCAGAAAGCAGAGTAGGAGTGGACTCAGAACATAGAAAGCCAGAATACGAGGAGTTGAAGCATTCTTCCAAGGGCCAATAAGCTTAAGGAGTTCTCTCAGTCTCTGGTAGTGTTTTGAACTGGAGTAGAAAAGAGGAAAGACCCCCCAAATAACTTCTCACATATTCCTCAAGAAACAAAAAGTAAACTTCTTCGTGTTTGTGAAGCAGAGAATAAAAAGGAACGAATAGGAAGTTGTCACCCAAGGACTCATCATGAAGCCCCAAATAGGCACCACATTCATTCAAGAAAATGCCCTCAGATTGGTACTTGTAAAGCTTTTAACTTGGCAAAAATATGAAAAGAAATGGAAGACCGTCGTCACAAAATCTTCTCGGTGAAGGTAAGAATCTTGTCATGACAGGCTCCAAGTATTGTATTCCAAAAGAATCAGACTCAAAATCTCCATAAAAGATTCGCCTCCCATCAACAGACCAATTTATATCCGTAGCAGGAAACTCTTACCAGTTTGAAATGGTAAATTTGAGCCCAAAAGAGCATTTTCCCGGCGGACACAATGTAACCCAGTATTGAAAAAAGAAAAAATAAGGAAAAGAAAAAAGAACCCAAGAGAAGAGAAAGCTTAGAGGCAGATTGAATTCTCAACTAAGAGAACAGGATTTTGGAACCATCATAGGCAACCGTTTTTTATAAGTTCTACACTACCTCCTAGTGTGAAATAAGGAGAGAGAACTGAATCGATAGTATCAAAAATGGTAGGTAAAGAACGATTCTTTTCTCTGGTGAATAGGTAAAGAATGACTCAGAAGTAAGAATTACAAGTAACAGCGTGGTACACTGTGCTTCTTTCCTTGAGTGAAAATATTGAAAATCTTGGCTTGACTTTATCACGTACTACCTTTAACACATCAGCCAGCACACAAAACAAGATGATTAGATTATTGCATAATCGTACCTTAAAGAAAAGATTGTAGTATTAAAGATTCTTTAAACGCCAAAATAGGATGTCAGTCTTTCAATTTAAAAAATACTACTACTTTGTAAAAGGGCTTATACGTTGAATGGAGAAATGGAAGATGGGTTGTGTTATTAACTAGAAAAAATAATGCAAAATGAGCAAAATTGATATTTTGATTGTGAAAGGAATTCACGGTTTGTCATTCGTCCTTCTCCCTCGTGCGTGAGCAGCTGCTCTGATGGGGACTGAGGAGTCCAGTAAACAGGTGTGAGTGACCGTGGAATGGACACATTGGTATCGGAAAGGCTTAATTCCCGCCCACGGCCAGTGTGTGGAGCCCACAGGCACTGCGGATGCCGCGCTCAGAGAGACTGCTGATCAAGAGAGAAAGAAGGGAAGGAGCAGAGGAGGTGACGAGGGGAGCGGGAAGACAGACGGCAGCATGCTGGCTAGCTGGTGTCGCTATCTTGAGGCCGAAAGTGAAACATCGAAGCGTGTGCTGGAAGGAAGGACAGGATGATCGAGACCGTTGGCTCTGTCCAGATGACTATTTGGACCCTCGATCGATCTGGAGTTCGTGCTTTATGAGTGTAAAAAAAACAAAAGGCAGGTAGTGCTGTCTAATCTGAGTATAGGCTGAGCTAAAAGTTTCTTCCAGTAATTGCCTTTTCTTTTAAATTTTATCTCCACACCATATCCATATGGCATTGATCAACCGAGATTCTCTCCCCAGCTCAGCTGTGGACTGCAACAGCATTCGCAAAGCCGGGCCTAGGCTTTCCATGGCAGGAGTTAAGTTGAAACGAAATGACAACCAACATCTATAATGCAATTCACCAAGAAAAGAAGAGCAGTCCCCCACTAGAGTGAGTTCACATACAAAACGCAGCAAAATTTTTCTTCATTTGATTCAACTAAGTATACAAAAGGTTACATTGCAGCAAAGCTTTCCATTCCAACAGAAATATGAATGTACAAACACACAACAGCCACCACTGCCCACCAGAGTTACGTTAACACATACATTACAATACCCCCACCCCACAGCTTCCAGCAACTCCCATCTCTTTTTGCCTCTTGTCCTCCTTTCTTCAGTAATTCACTCTCAAGAGTACTAAATAAATACACAATTTTGCATCACCCCAAAGGAAAGAAAAAAGAATAAAAGAAAAGGAGATAAGAAGAAGAAGAAAACATGCAGTCATTGCAACCTAACTACAACCTTATCAACCCAAATGCGCAATGAACCTCATACAGGAGGACTGGGCAGACCTCAACTCTACGAAGAAGATAATTACAACATACTGGAACCCCAACATCTTTCAAATAAAGGCTGTCCAGCTTTCTAGGACATCTTTGAAGACCATCATCCACTCGAGTCTGATAGCATAGCAATGACCTCATTGTCCTCAAAATTTGATTCTACTGCAAGCTGAAAAGGGCTTTTGCCTTCACCATTTCTTGCCCGGGAATCAGCTCCTCTGGAAAACCGTCAAAAAGGGAAATTGTTAATATGGTCAGCTTAGTGAGGCAATTGGCTATGAATTAAGCACTAACAAGCTGAAACCAAAGGAAATAGTACTGTTTATTGTGGTACCAATTGAAAGGTTTGAGTTCATCCCATTTGCTGTTTCTTCAAAACCAAAGGTTTTATATAAATATATATATATATATTACTGCTACTATCATTCATCAATTTTCCTTCCATCAAAAACCATTTCACAAGTAGCTGTCAATAGCTGATATTTTGACCATAAAATACCACAAAACAAGTATAAATTCATATACCAAAAAGAAGATAGCAACCCCACTTATTAGTTATTGCTGACCAACATGTGCCTTTATTTCTTAAACTGGACAACCACATCTATTCTTTCCCCTACTTTCCTCTGAAGTTGAATACCCCTAGCATATTCCTTCCGAATTAAAATATTTAATCCCTTTTTTTTCCAGTATTCGTTCTCACTGAGAAGCAGATATTAGATTTCAAACAACATAGTTATTGTATTATTAACTCCACTGCACCAGTCTGCTCTAAATTATGGTTGAGTAAGTTTGATACCAATTTTGCACCAACTCCCCCTAACAATAGGACAAGTTGTTTCAACATATCAATTTGCAGATGAATGGAAAGTTTATTAGTCAAATTGTAACCAGGACAAGAATAGTAATAATAGAAGATTACCTTGTAAGCAAAAGTTTAGCAAATGCAGCTTTGCCCGTCAAAATACAACGGTGAAGTGGCATCTGACCTCGTGCATCCAATGCATTTATATTTGCACCATACTGCAGAAGAAGTTCCAACATTCCAATGTCTGCAGTCTCACATGCAACGTGAAGTAGAGAACAACCATCCATGTCCTCAACTATATTATCTTCGCTACTACTTGCCACGTTAGCAGAACTTGAAGATTTTGTCATTGCATCAGTCTCTAAGAAGCCAGAGTTGTGATCTTGGCTACTCTGCTCTTGCAACAGCATTACTTTGGCAAGGGTTAGGGAAGAATTATAAGATGCTTGATCATAAATAGCATTTACATCTGCATCAGAGCAGACAATGAGACGGTAAACAGATTTCTTGTCATTAATCCGAACTGCTTCCCACATTTGTTGTGCCACTGAACGACTATCCCTGAGCTTCCGAACAAATATCTTATCTGCATACTGCAACAGTGAGAGAATATGTTTAGCAACAAAAAGAAAAGACTGGGAAAGACTTAATAACCAAGTTTTTGGAATACAAGATTTAACATTTTCATTTGACCAGTTATTGAAATACAGTTCACAGGATGAGAGAAATTGGTTGAGAGGAAAAGGAATTTGGTTTGGGGTGGGGGGAGGGGAGGGGACGTGTCTTTCAAAATGTACACACTATACAGGCAGGAAGGAGGGAAAAGCCCTCCTTTTATGCATAATACTGTGTTTGAGGATGGTGTGATAAGTATAGGTAGATAAAAGCTATCTCTTGAGAGCATCTCAATATATGTATCTTTCTTGAATCTGGATACCTTCGCATGGATAAATTTCTCTTTTGTTGAGATGGAATCACCTGGACTTGGCTTGCTAATGTACGTTACTTGTAGTTTATCAGACTTGTAAAACCTTGATATGAAAATAAATAAATATTAGACAGAATAATCGAAAATAAAAAATGAACAATGAAAGTGAAGTGAAGTTCAGGTAGCTAAATACCCAGTTGGACCAAGATCAAATTGGAAGCTGCCTCTGGACTGCAATAAATCCTCCCAAATTGAGTTTGCGAAGGTATTGCCCAAAGCCTGAAACAGAGTTAAAACCGAGGGCTCCCATACTTTTACATCAAGAGTCAGCGATCTCACCTGCAACAGTAATGATAAGTAAGAAAGAGTACTACATTTTTCCAAACTTATGTCATGCCAACTTGTAAGAATAATAAACAAATTTACAAGTCATGTATAAATTATTAGAAGTTCACAGCAAAAAAATGTTATTGAGAACAGCTACTTAATGAAGAAAGTACATCAAGTTACAGAGGCCTTGTAGGAAGCATGTTGATAAGATCGACTTCATCAAAAAGTTCTTTTAAAAATCAGAATAAGAAAGATGTTTATATCTTAACTATTTCATCGCAATGCTTTTAATGCTTTTGGATAATTTTATATATGCATATTATAGTCCATGATATACCCACATACTATTCTGCATATTTTCAGAAACACAAAGGACAACATATAAAAGACCAAACTAGGCTGCTGCATGAATGAAGTCCATGCTCTTCCCCAATTAAACTCTAGTAAGACTCATCACTCATGCCGAATGAATCAAACCAAAACAACAAATAAGCTTGTGAGTTTGCTGGATGAATACACAACTAATATGCCAATCAAGAGACAGGACACAAGAATCCAGATTAATTTCAAATCCAGTTCAATAATCTGAAAGCAATATTAATTAGAAAAGAAAAGCTTTCAGGATAGTCCCCTACCATTACAACTAGCTTAAGAAAGATTTAAACTGCATTCAAGATAGTTCTGAGTTAAAGAAAGAATTGTATGAAACATCAAACAGATGCACAAAAGACCATATCAGACTTTTGACAAGATGAAAGAGTTTACCTTGGATATGTGCACACCGAGATTACGATGAACACCAGAACACTCAATGCAGACAAGAACACCCAGATTTAAGGATGCCCAATCAGGTTCGGAGGCACCACAGTCAGCACATTTATCATTTCCACAAACTTTTCGCAATACATCAATTGGCTTCTCGCTTTTCACACAGGATCGTAGTTGCTGTGAATTCCTAATTGGTCGTTCAAGATGTGTCGAAGCAAGCCTCTCGCAAGTGTAATCCTCAACTGCTGCATGATCGAAATCAGCACTCTCAAATGAACTACTCTCACTAGCAGATCGATGGTGACCACTACCCATTGGACTAGCAGGCAAACACTGAAAAATATCTCACTGTTAGATTATGACAAGAAGCCACAAACTGATAAGCAATGATAGATTACCCTCTCAGGAGCCTGGGAACTCAGCAATGAAGCAATGACTCCAGTTATTTTCTCAATCCAATCCATCTGATCCAGGGCACTCTCTGCCTGCATTAAAAAGCAAAAACGGAAGTCAATCTTACACAAAAAGGCACCAATTTGAATTCTCAGTGGTCAACTAGGAACACAAAATACACAATTCAGATTTAGATATGCTAAAAATTTTCAATTCTCGAAGCAAGATTCTGCAACTTTACCTGTAACGTATAGTTCTTTGTTGGTGAAATAATTCTGAAGCAAAACCTCAGATCTGATTGATCAGCATCAACTTTTATTGTAGAAGTCAACAAGTTCACAGTGTGATGAGCAACAGATTTCTCATCATGTACACCACCACCATGATAATGAGAAGAAAGCCATCGACTAAGTAACCCTGAACCAAGTTCAGAACTATTCCTCTGACCTGAAAGTTGACTGCTAGAGCCCTAAGAATATATGTTTAGAAAAGGCAAGTTTAGACATTTTCATATATAAAGTATAGTACTCCAGAATCCTATTTTATTAAAATGCACTCACAGATGGCTTGCTGCTGCTTTGTTTTCGATAATAATACAACATTCCTCGACTATCAAGAACAAAAAACCTTCTTTTCCAATCACCTCTCAAGTTCGATGAACGCTTTGAAAGATAACCTTGTCTGATGGTTTGGACCTGAAAAGTTGCAACGGTACCAGTTTCACATGAATAAACAACAGAAAAACATTGAGCTGAAGTGAGCAGGTGTATTTACAAAACAAGTGCTGCAAGCTCTAACCTTTCCTTTTGATGCAGATTGCATGACTGCCTCAATCATTTTGTGTGAACTTCTACCAATTGTTTGTATACCATCTCCATTAGGAGATCCATTTGAACCATTTGAAGACCATCTGCTTTCTCGATCAATCTGTCTTTTGTATTCTTGCATTCTTTCATTTAGAGCAGCCTGCTCATAGTTTGAACGTTCTCGTGACTGTTGTGCATATGTCAAGACCTGCAAAACTTAAGTTGTTGTTGGTTAAAACATTTCTGGTTAAATGACCAGAAAATGTGCACTACAATATTGAACACTTAGAAGCAAACAAAATAATTACAGGCATCACGGACATTACGTCCTCAAAAATGAAACGATAGTGATTATTGTGTTTTTTCTATTGCACATTTTCTCTTTCACCAATAAGAGAAGGAAAAAGGAATAGTTTGAAGGTATGATAGAAGTGACGGAGAATAAACTAAGTTAAAACATAAGGCTTTCAACTCTGAATGCCCTAGTCTCTTGAAACATTCCTCAACATGTCTGATGTCCATTTGAGTGGAATGTTTATCTACTTATGGGAAAGGAAATTGCAAGTCAAACAAATACAAGAAAAACCTGGTTAATGTACGGCTCCATCTGATGCAACAGCTCATATCCCTAGAAGAAGAAAAAATCACATATAATTGGAAAGCAAGGTTAGACCAAAACCAACAGCAGTTCAGGCTAAAATTGACCAACCTGTTTAAAGTAACGAAGATGAGCATCCATTGTACCACTAACTGCTTCCAAGAATTCAAACCTCTTTTTAGCTTCAACATTGGACAGAGTAGTTACCTGGCCATTTGGCATTTAAAAACAAGAATCAGACATTATTAGAATGTTACACCCACAAATTTCCAAAGATGGTTAATGAAGCAATATTTACCAGATTGAACCGAGCCTGCTCAAAAGTTGAGCGTGCATTATGAAGTTCCTGAACATACATTGGAGATGGTATTAGCACATCAAGAAAAAATAATTTATATGACATGGTTATGTTTCATTTCCTCGTAGTTGAGTTTATTTCTTCAAGTTCTGAGTGCATCCATACCTCCTCCAAAACAGTCGCTACATCACTCTTTGTGCCTTTCCTTAGTGATAGGAACTTCTCCCGAGCCTGTTGCAAGGAAGATGTATAAAATTTATAAGGTAAACAAATGATACCCATCAACTACCAATCATTTAAATATTTCTCTATGTATAGATAGAAGTGGTCATTTACTTCACATGCTTAATGCTTTTATTATTAATTTTATGGGTCATGCTCATAACCATAAAATGTTAACGAGCTAAGTCTGTCTTCATAACGCTCATAACTTCTGTAGCTTGGTGTCTTTGAATATTCAATTATCTTAAGCATGAAAACAATGAATAGAAGAATCATAGCATCTAAAGGCAAACTACAGCCATAAGCTGACGTTTTATTTAAGATGAGTTTAAGTGAACCAAATCATTCCCACGTGCTCGTGCTCGTGCTCGTGCTCATGCTCATGCTCATGCTCTAAAGGCAAACAGTAAAGTGAAAGGCAAAGTGTTCAATGACCTGATCATAAAGAAGGCTTGCCTTGTCAAAACGCTTCCTTGCTTCCTGTATTCGGAGAAAACCTTAAGACATTACTAATAAACATAAATAATGCATACATAATGAATTATCAAATCCAGCAGGAACAAAAACCACAAAACTTAAATGAGAATGATGAAGTTGACTTGTTTACTCAAATTTGATACAATTTTGCTCAGAGTTCAAATTCCAAAATGCACATCCCAAGGATATAAGCAGACAAAAGATGAAGTATGTGTGTCATAACAACTCCACACAACATCATGAATTAAAGCACAACATTATAAGCATATCTTTTTCATTTGCCATTTGGGAGGAGACTGGGATGGAGGAGGGAAGGAAGACTGACTAGGCGTTGAAATGGCATGCTCCACTATATGCAAATTTAGTTGACCACATTTTCGGTTTTCCACCCAGAACTCGTGTAATGTATTTGAGTAAGAAAGATGTAAGGTGTAGATGCCAGCAAAAGAAAGATTACTTCTAAAGCAGTAGAAATAAAACCATAACCATTTAACAAGAACATAGTTAAAAGACAGCAATCAGAAAAACACCCATCCATCCCTAGCATGTCATCAATCATTATATTCGTATATGTAAGTACCATGGCACATCAAGTATAAAATCTTAATATTGCATTAAGTCCAATATTCAAGCATACACACAGTAAGTAATATACAAATACCTTGACATCATGTAAATCTATATTAACAAACTGCAGCAGTCGATCATTTAGCATATGTTCGACCTGAAAAGACAGGTTCAATTGAGGCAATATATTAGTCGTCAAGAAACAGGCAATGTGGGTTAAAAAAAAAATTCTGTTCTTTTCTATTTATGTCTTCATGCAGGAGCTTGGGAAAAAAAGGAACAAATAGCACAGGTAAATCAAGGAAATTCCAAACTTATCCCAAACTCCTGCTTGAAAACATTTTTATTTATTCCAAACTCCAGCATGATCAGAAAAATAAATAAATCTTAAAATTCCATCCACACCTAGAAATCCATAAAAGCCATTTGAATCTTTTAAATCTGAAATCCCAACAGATAGGTACCAACTACACATTTACATATAAATTTTAGTGATCTTGATCTAAACTTACATATTCACTGCTTTACTAAACAATATTCTTTACTATTCTATTAATCTGGCATATGGAACCCAGTTAACAATAATTCATAAAACAACAAATCTTATCGAAATGCCTTTTTCTTTTTATTTTTAAGATGTATAGCAAAACACAAATCCCATCCAAGCACAGCCAACTTAAAAAGTACTCAAAGACACTTCAGCAAGATAGTTAATGAAAGCCTCCCTTAGCCACTAAAATCTGCTTCGTTTATCCTTAGATGAGTAGTTTTCTTAAAGCTATCACAAAGAGAACCATAACACACATAATGAGATACCTGAGACCGAAGGACTTCCTTGTATGTACCAATTTCCCTCAATGCAATAGTGAATTTTGTCATAACAGGGCCTGCAAGATGGGGAATCTCAGTAATAGCATTTAACAACCATTACAGATATGCAGAGATCCAATAACAAACAGGAAAAAAAACTACATTAAACCCATCTATCCCACATCCCTCGTGTGATTTACAAAGGCATAAAAAAAGAAATGTTTCAACAAGAATAAAAAAACCTCTCCAACTTAGTTAACTTACTAGTTATGAGAACAAGAAAGAGAAAGCAATCTTCAACTTATCCCACAAAGAAAAGGATAATTCCACTACATTAGTTCAAAAGAATTCAATGACACGTTAAAAGTTTAAATGCTTAGGTGGAGAAGGCAGGTAACATGCTGCTGACAATTACATGGATCACAAAGGCAAATATCTAGAAGAAACAAAGAGTCAATATTGAGGCAATCATAATAGGTAACATGCCTCCAAAAGCAACACTGATGGGATCATTATGGCCTCCACCAAAGCTTTCCAGGCCACTTGCAAAAGCAATGTCCCCATCATATCCCTCTCCAAGTCCTTCACTGCATATGTCAATGAGAAAAGTTAGTTGAAAGATAAATGCCCAAAAACAGTTGTTCCACAAACAATTCAGGAAAATAGACCATACAGATATGGAAGAGCAAGCCAAATATGAATTCAAAGAAAGGTTTTTTCATTGATGCAAAAGGCTTAGGAAAGAGATGGACACTAGATCAAGAAAGGAAGATTCAATTTCTTTTGCCTTATACGCCAAATCCTTTAAAATCAGATTGAAATGTGAAAGCCACTGTCTGAATAAGCTAAAGATAATACAAAATTACCAAATTCTGAACAAAATTAAAGCCTACATTTTTCCAATATTTCACAGAATGATTGATGTGTTGTTGCAGATTGGATAGGAGATGCCTATTGTTAATTTAGATCATCTTGGGAATATTAAAAAAATATATTCGATTAAGCAAGCAAAAGCTGGGGGAGGGAGGGGGGGGGTGTCTAGTGAAGCGTTCTTACGTGTATTTCCGACATCCTTTGTAGAATCTCAAACACCTTTCCCTCAAAGATTCAGCACTTTCCTCCAATGATTGTATCTAATAAATATAACACAGGAAATGGAAAACTATGAGAACATGTATGTATCATGAGTGGGGAAGCATATCCATCAAAAAGACTTAATGCCTTTTGCATTAAGCTCAAGAACTGAATGAAAGTAAAAAAGATATATGAAGAAAGCTAAGAGAAAGATGTCTGAAACACATTCGCAGCCGATGGCAACAATATGTACTTTGCATAGACCAAGGAAACAGAGAGCCATTGATTGAAAGATGCCTGAACTTTGGCATGTCCAATATTGAAGCTCAAAAGCAACAAGCAGGATGAGTTCCGGTCAAGTTTTCTATCTCATGTATTCAACACATGTCAACTGCAAATTTCAACTATAAGAGAGATGAACCAGACATGCACAAAGTTCACTTTTTGGAGTTGAAAAACTAAACAGAAAACAATAATTTCCTTCAAGGCAACAGGTAAAAGCTCAAACCACTGTACACTTGCCTAAGCAAGCTTGAAAATTTGAGGAACCAAGATTAGACAATTAGCTATAAAGTCTGAAGCCAACACTGGCATACCTTGTCTGTTAAGAACAAGAGTCAAAGATTCCAATGAAGTACACATCTATTAAAGGACTGAAATGGTATCTCTCTTGCAGATATATAATGAGGACACGAATATAACAATCCAACAATTAAAAGTTAGAATGTTTTCAAGGAAACTATCAGAATTTTAACTAGCATTCACTTGTAAATACAGTACAGGGAAATAATTAAATAAAGAATAAATGGTAATCTTCCAGTTGGGCCTGAAAATGAAGAATTGCTTGGCACATATACAACTGAAAAGGGCTCGGCAAAGAGCCATTATAGCAGAAAGTAGAACAAATAAGACAGAGAATTGACCTGCTTACGGAACATAGGAGAGTCATCGAGCTTGGTGAAATGCATGTTTGCAGGAACACCAAATCTCCCCCCGCCTCCTGTGTGTTTATCTGGTTCCTCCCGGCAAGTGGAAGCAATTCTTGATTACCATTACATTGATACAGAAACAGCACACAAGATAAGCAAATGCACTCGATCTTGGCTACTCCAATGCCACGAAAACCTCATAAAGATCTCTCATTTCTGGTCCTCCGATCTCATATTAGTATCAAAAAAAGAAAAGAGCAATAGGGAATAATATTATAATGCTTCTACATATGTAAGGAACAAAAATAAAAATAAAAAAGAATCAAAGGGTAAATTAATTCGGTTGATTAGAGAAGTGGGTGGAAAGAAAGATAGGAGCTTTGGAAGAAGTAAAGTGTAAAGTGAAGTGATTTATGTTGGTTCAGAACCCCAGGCTACAAGCGAAGGCAGCAAAGAGATCACTGTAAGAGAGAGAAACCCTAGAAGAGAAATGACGATGGGACATAGTAGTAGTAGAGCAAAAAAAGAAAAGAAAAAAAAAATCGTCTTGGGAATTGAACGAGTGAAAGAATATCAAATATCAATCAAATTAGGATTGAAAGGTACAAAGATGATTTCTTTTCTTTTCTCTGTGTGCGCTGCGCGCTAACAAAACCAACGATGATTTTGAAGAGGAATATTTGCAGTAACAAGAGAAGAAGGGAGAGAGGAGATTTTTGGTTTAGTGGAGGGATGAATGAATACTGTACTACTGGTGCACTGTTTTTTACTGCTCATCAGAAGTGAGAAACTGAAAATTGTTGTTTTTAGGTAATGAGAGAGAGAGAGGGCAGAGGCAGACAACAGACAGACACACTTTTATTAAAGACAACTCTTTAATCACCTTTTTCTTTTTTTCTAACTTTCCTTTTTCTCTATTCTAATTCTAATTTCCAACTACGGTACACATAGTTGAGTAGCACTACATCCATATTCTCACGCCCACTGTCAATATAGTAGTGGTATTTTGTTTCATTAATTACTACTGATTAAAAACACACAATATATTACACAAATTATTGTATAAAATTTTTTTCTTGGATTGTCAACTATTGTTTAAGCAATGTTGTTCATATACATGGTTAATACTGAAAATAAAAAATTTTTTTAAAAAAATTTTCATCGGTATTAACATACACTTGAATGAGGTTTTAGAAACAATTTCTTCAAATACAATTAGAAAAAATAGAATACTTCTTTTATTTTAATTTTTTGTTTAAAAAAAAAAAAACACTAACTTCTGAAAACCATGTTAAAGAGGAAAAGGGTTATTCGGCTGCTGCTTTACCATCTTATGCCGTCAGCCCATAATCCCAACCAATCACCCAGATTTAGGAGAGTTTTGTGCCAAGGTTTTCTATAATTTGTTTTCATCTGAAATTGAACATTATTTTTTACTTAGGCACATTAAACAATTTCCTCCCCAAATTTTATTATTTTGGCCAAAAAAAGTCCCTAATCTTTCTTTAATATCCAATTTGGAAGAACTAGAGTACTCCCTCCATCACTAAATATAAATCATTCTAATTAAATTTTTTTATCGTTAATTATAAGTCATTATAATTACTTAACTAAGAATTTGAAGGGTTTTTTTTATATATATTTTTCCTTTAATGATACACTCTTGAAATGGTGTCTAAAAAGGTTACCATAGGAAATTTTAAAAAGAAAAAAAAATTATCTTAATTTTTACAAAATGATCCTTCATAACTTATATTTAGTGAATGTAAAAGAGATAAGGGGGGAAAAAAAAGGATTAAGTACTGAAGTTGAAAGTAGGGTAGATTTCATTTGATTAGTGGGAAGGCAGTGGAAAAAGACAGCTCTCTATATTTTACTCATTGCTTTTATGACGTCCCTTGGGAAATAGACTAATGATAGTCATCATGACGCTCTTATGCGTTTGTTTAGTAAGCAGTACTACTACTCTATACTCCTTCAATTCAATATCCATAATTTTATTTTAAACCGTTTAAAAATAAACATTTTATTTTTTAAATTAGATAAAAATATTATAAAGAAAATGATGTTATTAAGTGTAAAATAAATTAAATCTATTAATTTTCTTAAAATTTATGCAAATAAAAAAATAAACATTCAATTTCGGACAGAATGAGTATTATTAATAAGATTGAAAACTTCCATCAACTATACATTTAATTTACCTCCACACCTTAAAAACAAAAAACAAAAAACAAAAAAAAAAGGACTGGGGGAGGGGGAATTGACAAAGTCACATAATGTTGCATGCTTTTTGACTACTTGTGCCATTCTTTTTATATAATTTGTTTAAATTTAAACTTTTAATACATATTAAGTTATTGAGAAATACTATATAATGTTAAACTCTGTTACTCTCCTCTCCTTTACATTTCTCTTAAACTTGAAGTTAATCATGTAATTTTTTGACAATTACATGTTCATTTCTTTAAAGTAAAAAAAAAAATATATATATATATAAAAAATTTAGAATTTTATTAAAAACCTCTTTAATTAAAAAATTTTTAAAATTTGATGAACCTCTTCGATATATATGGAAAATGTAAAGAACTATCACTTAAAAAAGGAAGCGAGAGTATAACTATTAGCTCATCCCAAGTGCCAACACAACCCAAATCATTTTCTTCTTCTTTTGAGCAAACTCTTTAGATAGAAGAAATCAGCTTTGGTTGCAAAACAAACTATGGATAATACGAGCTTTATAACCAATGTTCCCAAGCCCTTTTGTTCGCTGTCTCCATTATGGTCATCATCTTCTTCTTCCGCTGGTGTTCCACGAGGGTTTCTCACAGACGGTGGAGTAGTCCAATATCCAGCCCGTGCAATATCCCTGTCCATGCAAAGACACAGTCGAAAACCATGACGAAATCCAAGAAACCAATTCCAAGAACATCATGACATATGTACCGAATGAAGTCGAAGCATTCATAGCCTTGGATCCCATTATTGATAATACTGAGGTACTAATATCGTCATAAACAACCATGATTGGCCTCCGCGGCCGATGTTCTTGGCTTCTTGAGGGAATTTGTTTCTCTTTTCTTAGGTTCCTTTTGTTTCCCCTTTTTGAGTTTCAAGATTAGGGCCATTTACGGCCACGTACGTGAATTTGTTAATTCATGATTAACTAACTGAAAGTATACCCTATTGGGGGCATCATCAGCTTGGTGAGGAAAAATGGCCATTACAAGTTACCATGAGAATCAATTTAATTAATTGGACTAATATATGAAATGCAAATCATCCTGATGGCTAAATGAAGAAATCTAAGTCCCTCATATATGAAATTGGCGATGAGTAATGCAGTCTTTCACTTATTCTTTCTTGTGTTGGACTTCTACCTGCAGTTCATTTCGCTGTTATATATATATCCAGTGAAAGTTTACCCCGTTGGACATGCTGATATTCTTGATGCATCTTTCACTTGGACTACTGAGATGGATATGATCGGTATGACAGACTAGCTGAGAGGAGATGCGCTTCAAGCTCATGTTTTCCGCTTCCAACTTCATCCCAAGAAGATGCCCACGGCAATATATGAACCAATCATGTTGCTGCACAGATTAGAGTCAAGGAAAAAACAGAAGAAACTTATGAAGATGGTGAATCTATTTTGGATGGGACCGCAGAGGCATCTGGAGATGACTTACAATCTAAGTCCATTTTGGGACTCAAAAGTCATGTCCGCAAAAATTTGTCCCCTTTAGGCTTTAACCACCTCGGTTGTGGCCATGACTGTAAAACCCCATCAAATCAAAATCAAGGATTGAAATCCATATTAAAAAGGGAAGGCAATGGAAACCATTATTCCAGGGGAACTAGGTCTCCAAGACATGTCAGCTTCCATGATCGAGCTTGTAATACAGATTTTCTTGGGGCTGAGGATATAGGAAATGCAGCTGGTAGATCTCGAAGACACGTCACATTTAGCCTAGCATGTAAGGATGATGGTAAATGCATGTCTCCAAAGAATCATCAAGGTCTGAAAGGCATTGCAGAAAGAAAAGGTCAGAACGAAGATAATGCAAAGATTTCCAGGAGTAAATCCACAAAGCCTGTGAGTTTTGACACAGCTCGCAAGGTTGATTGTTGAGTTGCAACCAAAAGATGGTTCTTCGTTTAATTAGTATTGAGGCCACCAGTGCTAAACAGAGTCTTCCAAGATGGTTCTTAATAATATGCCTATACCACACAACAGGGCAAACCTTCCGTGGATTGCTTCTTGTCTTCATTTTTCTTTCATCTGCTTTTCTTGTAATACTGGATCTTAGCATATTTTTCTCTGGGTTGTCCAGATCGTGATTCCTAGAGTTTCTAAAGAACTCCTAATCAATTTTGACGTTTCAAGTGTTTTTGGACTTCCCTTTTAGCTATCAGCCATGCTTGGTCCCATCGATCACTGTGTGATTGAACTTACAATTCTGCATGGCAGGGAACCTTAATGCATAGTCCAAATAAAGTAGGCCAAAAGGCAGATGAACCTCAAAATTCACTGCTAGACCATCTTCAAGAGACCTCACCAACAGTAATGTGTCCCATGCACTTAATGTAGACTAGAAGTGCATAACCAAAATCCAGTTAGATTATGACAGGATTCCTCAGAACCTCTTGTTTAACTTGTTTGGATTGTTGGATTCTGGGAGAGGGTAGAGACATACCATATTACATATCTTGTCCTATGCCATTGAAACAATAATGATTACCGTTTTTTTCTTCTTTTTCTTTTATTTAATCAAGATTAGTAAGTATAAATTAGTACACAGTGGCGCCAACAACGAATTTTTCTTTAGTAAGAACAGACCAAAGGCTGATCATTGCTAGGAAGCAAGCAACTATAAATTAGCAAGAAAAGCCTCAAAGTTAAAAACACATATCTATCATTCTTAAATACCTGTATAATCTTTAAGCCTGTGAAGGGAAAATCTGGAGAAAAAAATAAACATCTATGAGAAAACTATATAGATACAAAGAATATACCTCATCATCAATAAATCCGATTTTAACCCATTTATTCAGCCCCGGAAGACAATTCAAATATTTCCTGACACTAAAATCATCCGAGGGCTGCTCACTATAACTTGTCAGCAATTCGCCCCAATGCATCAGCCAGCTTATTAAGAACTGAAATCAAGCTATTCACATGATCCTTTCTCTGTTCCCTTTCCAACTGCAGGTGGATGTTCTGAGATTCAAGCTGGGATGTCAGTAATCTGCCATTCCGTTCCAAGGCTTCAACCATCTGAGCATGTACATTTCTTGTTTCATCTTCCTCATCTAATGAATCTCGCTTTCGTTTCTTCCCTTCTTGAGTTCTTCCTGTCTCTGGGTTCAAGGTGGGCTGTTTTTCATAACTCGTGCCTGCCAAAAACCAAAAACCAAAAACTTAAACCATACAACAAGTTTTGAAAATGTTGTTTTCCATTAATGATATTACAAGCAGATTCTTTCCTTTCTTTAGGGAAACAAAGTCTATTACATGTCTCGTCCTTTTATGTTAGATCAAAGTTTCATATTTGTAAGACACTAATTGACTGGGTGGTATTCATAGATTACACCCCATTTGACAGCAATTAGCAAGTAATAATCATCCAAGCGATAAACAATCTCAAAGAATATTTGATCGAAGTTTGCTCAAATGAATTGCACTTCATTCCTGATCATGAGATATTCAAAAAAGGAAGAAGAAAAAAAAATTGTTGTACCTTGAGGAGGATGCTCTTGAGATAATGGTTGATACTGCTTCTCTGCAAAAGTCATAAAAAGGAAAAATCAGAGTGCAAAATCATCAAACAATTTTCAGAATCTTGAACTCCTATATGGAATGATAGAGAGAAGAAAAGGCAGGAGAGACAACACGGAAATTGAATGTAGAATGACAACATTTTCGTCAATTTTCAGCAGAAGTAATGCAAAGGACTGGGCTTTATGGATACTGGGCAGCCAGCAGACGCATTATGGATTATCTAAAGACCTCTGACATCATTTCTACCGGAACTAATATGAGGAGCCCTTTAGTACCCACAAGGATCTATTGTTTCCAAAAGGGATAAAAAAATCATAACAATAAAAAAAGGGAAAACTGTCAATCTGGAGAATTAAAAGTAATTGTTTTACACTTTTACACGCCCAATCCGTAGGATGTAGGTATCTGACTCGGGTAAAAGAGAAGAAAACATAGAAGACAAGTCAGAACTGAACATCCTCAAAGAAACTGCACAAGTAAAAGAATAGCATCTAATGGTTACATACGCCTACAATAATTAAATTTTGACGTCCAAACAAATCCTCAGTGATCACTTAATAGATAGTATACTCGTCCATATGGCGGCGTGTTGATGAATGCCTCATGCACGTGAACATCATCAAGAAACACCCCGAGCCATATAACAATAGGATTACCTGAAATCGGAGTCGGAGCCGGAACAGGAGTGACCGGAGTTTCCTTTCCCTTATCCGGGCTTCCCACAACCTCCTCCTGAACAGACTGCTCAAAATCCGAAAATAACCCATCATCGGCGGCGGCGCTCCTGCCGCTATCAAACACTGGTTCTACCTCGGCCTCCGCCTCAGCGTCATCAGCAGTCTCTGATGCAGCCACAGCCGAAGCAGGTGCCAAGGCCAAAGCCAAACCTTCAAGTGCCTCCTCGCTTCCTCCACCACCTCCGCCGCCTCCTCCTCCGTCGAGAATATCATAAACCTCTCTGTCAAAGAATCCCGGAAGTTTCCTCTCCCTGCGCAAATCATTCCTCATCACCCAAAACGAGTCGGTTTCTTCCCTTATCTGGGACTCCCACTCTTTAATCTTCTTAAAGTCCCCAGCCAAATTACTCCACCTCTTCCGGCACTGGACAGGACCGCGGTTGACTCCATGCCTTTTACAGTAGGAAGAAACGGAAGCCCATTTGGGTTCGACCTGAGCAGAGCCGAATGCAAGGCCGGCAGTCCGGCCTCTCCGGACCCGGTTCTCGGCAACCCTTTTCCCCTGTATGAGGACTAGGATTTCCTGCCTGGTCCAGCGAGGGAGCCTGGGAACTTTTGCACAGTCATCGGCGACGTCGAGGGATGGTTGACGTCCGTTAACGGCGGCGGCAGAGGTGTCGGGTTGAGCGTCAACGGGTGCTGGAGCAAGGCTCAATGGCTCAAACGCCATGTGGCATCAAAGTTCGAGTTTTTATTGGTTAAAAACTAAAGGTTTTTGTAAAGGGGCACGTGACCAAAACGGGTTAAGAGTAGGGGGATTACGGCGTTTGAGTTTTGAACGGAACGTTTTAGACCTTGGAGGCCGTGAAGGGGCCAAAGGGAGAAGAGGACTGACCGAGGAAGGGCCTTTGAGCAGATATGAGTGCCCAAAATTGGAGAGATATTGTTCACATCAAATGAAGGCCTTAGGAAATTTTTGACCATTTGTTTTTGTTTGTGATTATTATTACTAATTAATTGATGATGATTATGATTATGAGAGAGAGAGAGCAAGAATGGGTTGTGTTTTTGGAGGACAGTTCTGCCCCTATGAAATTGGACATGAATCCATTGGAGTTTTGAGGATGATTTAGTCATTTGCCACAGAGGATAGATGATTAGGGATGAGGTGGGGCCTTTTTATTGTATTCTTATGGGAAGAAAGAAATGGAGTAACCAAAAGATTGATGGTTTTTGTTAATTGAATTCCTATTAATTGTTTGATTAGTATAATTGGAGGTTACTTTCTATGTGTAAAGATTGACTGTTATGTGTGTGTGTGAGAGTGTTTTTTAAGAGCAGTTTACTAGCTAGTGGACAAAATCATTTCTTTTTATCTTTTCTTTTGTGTTTAAGATTAAGACGTCACTTTCCTGATTAAATTTGCCTATATATTTAGTTTACGCGTTTTAGTTGGCAAAATTTTATTTTCTTATATATCCTAATTAATTTAATCCAATTCATAACACTTATTTATTTATTAGAAATTTCTATTTTTAAAAATTATTTTATGCCACTTTTCTGGTCAAAGCAAGAATACCAAGCTCGTGGGTGGTAGTAGTTTTGACAGTAACTCTAAAGCATGGTATTATATTTTAGAGTTAGCAAAAATTAGTGTCGTCGACAAAATCTATTTATGGGAAATTTTGTATAAAAGAAGAAGGAAATTGTGGTAATTAGAAAAGTTACATATTTCAAGATCAAAACTATGACTATTCATTGTCCAATCTAAGAAAGAAATAAGCTATCAAGGGAAAGGGAAAGGGACCGGAAGAAAGAAAAATCTTTTGAAATTAGATTGAAATGGGCACCTTATCCTAGAAAAATAAAAGTCTTGTCCACTTTTGTTCTCCACCTTCCATCTCTTCGGGCTGGAGGGGGGAGAGGGAATCATTGGCCATACAAGATCTTATGGCTTAATGCTCCCTCCATATTAAAAAAAGGCCACTCTCCACTTTCATGGTGTGTGTGATTTATTAGGGGAATTGGGAACAATTAGTGCACGATTAATCAGCAATTTTCTCAAAACTCTCTAGTATTTGAAAATTTTTAAATTGCTCCTCTTCTAGTAGTAATAGATCTTAAAACCAAAAATTTATTTAATGTTTTTTTTAAAAAAAAAAAAATTTGGGGAAAGATGGGGCTTGGAATCGGTGAATGACTTCCCCACTCCCGCGGAAGGGGCCAAGGAAAAGAGTGAGTAGGAAGGAAGTCATCAATCATCTCCTTTCT
>JAOXNR010000013.1:15517873-15534564 GCA_028571225.1 Parsonsia alboflavescens
TTATCCTCTTAGGATTTAGTTTACCGTTAGTTGACTAACTACTGTACTTATTAGTGTGCACGGTCAAGCACACACTATCATTCATATATATATCAGATTTGTTAAGGTGCATTCCGGAGCGCACCTTAATGCGCATTCCAATCTTTACCGTAACGGAATGTTTACTCCGCTTGGTTGTATACATGAGCACTATAGCAAAAATAACGATTGGAGCGCTCATTAAGGCACGCTCTGGAACGCGCCTTAGCAAAATCATATATATATATTATGTCACCCTTTGAAAATTTATTTTATTTAACAAGGAACAGATAATCAAAATTAATTAACATGTGAATTTACTATATCATTTTTTTAAAAAAAAATTTAAAATTTTAACAAGTACCGCAATATCAATCTAAAATTTTTAAAATTTAATTCAACCGAAAAAATTTTCTATTAATAAATATTTAACAGCGTTAAAGAATGACGAGATAACCTTTGTCCCTTGGGCTGTGCTTCTGATTAGTTCGAGGCAAATTGAGATGCTTCGTGTATCAAAGCTGTACAATACAAAATACGCGTACCACTTCTGTGTCTGTGTGTATATCTGACAAAGAACTGGGCCCCTCTAAAAATGGGATATCCCATCTTTAAATGGAAAATTTTCATATGGAAGTAATCCATATTCTATGCTTGAATTTTGTAATTCAATTTGATAGAAATTTGCACACTAATTAATAGATTCGATTTATAATAGAATTTTTTAAAATTAATATTAAATGATAATGATAGAAAATATTATATAATTTCAAAATCAAATGTATGATTTTGAATTTTACTTATAATTTAAACATTATAATATTATTTTTATTAATAAAAATTTAATGAATTTAAAAAATAAGACTTTTTATTCTAAACGATTTAAAATAAAAATAAAATATTTAATTTCAAATAAAATATAATAATAATAATAGTAATAATGATACCGAAATCCAACCAGGCCTTCGTAGTTTTACCAATTTCGTTTCATGATTTTCAAGGCACTTGAATATTTTTATTACATTATTATGAATTAAAATAATAGAGGCACTTTGTTTTTTTTTTTAAAAAAATTTAGTTTATGACCAACAATCCATAACATTATCTTTTATGTGACTTTTTTATCAAAATTAATGATAATTAATTTCTTTTTTTTTTTATAAAAATAATAATTAAACAATCCTCTCTACCCGTCTCTCTATATTTCTTCTTTCCATAAAATAGAAATATTAGTGTTTTGAATTTATCTAAGATGTATTTGGGTATACAATTATACTATATAGTCAAAAAAATTATGACCTTATTATTAAGGAAAAATAGCTTTTTATATACAAAGTATTTTTTTTTATAACAAATAAATTAGAATAAATCATGCTAACAATTTAATTAGCAAGTGAATTATATTTAATTTTTCTTTTGATATTTATATTATATTGATAAAATCCTAGAATGATTATTTTCTCAATATTTATAAACTATTTATAAACAACATGCAACAAATGTTAAAGATAAAATAAATCTTTAAAAAACTTTTGTTGAAGAAAATGAAAATGGTGTTAACGGTCCCATACCTGCCGTCCATCGTCCATCCCATGGCGAGGGGCTCATGACATGAATCATGATATGTGAATGGATGGATGCACTATGGATCATATGATTTGTTCATATTTTTGTTTTTATCCTTTCCCCTCTCTCTCTCATCATCGTCGGAACCTCCTACTTTCGCGTGTCCGTAGGAAGAGCGGTCTGCTCTTCGTCTCTTAAACTGAGAAACAAAACAATTTCCCCCTTTTTTTTTTTTCCCTGAAATTTTCTGCGGTCCAATTTGTTTCAATTTCAGTTCTATTCAAAGCAAGTCCGAGTCCAAATAGAATATCCGATCTCTCTTTACCAGTAAGTAATTTTCTATTTTTTTCATCGCTTTCTCTTTCCGTTCTTTTTCTTTCTCTAAATTTTCCATTTTTTTCTGTCTCCTCTGTGCTTTATTTCCTTTCCTGTACAACGAGGGCAGAGGGAAAGACAGAAGGGTCTTGGAATCTCCGTAGCTCGCCGGAGGCTCCATAGATTCCGATCGGGAGAGGAGTGGAGCTGAGGGAGAGTCTGCGATTTCTTGTGTGCCTTTCTTTTGTATGTGTGTGTGTGTGAGAGAAAATTTTCAATTTCGACACATACACATTTAATATACCCAGAAATACAGATAAAAATATTCAGAGAATACATGTGGTTAACGTGCAATGTAGGAAAGGAGAAGGGAGCAGACACAGAACGAGAGTAAAAGGCATCGAAGGTTTGGTGGTTCTTGCACGGCACAGATACCTAGATCTCTCCTTCAATTTGCTTTCCTTCCCTTAATCCCTTGCCTTATGCCGTAATTCATTCTTTGTTTTTTTTTTTCCTTTTTAAATTTGTTGTTTTTATGAATTTCTCTCTTTGTACTCTTCGTCTGCCTGCCTCTTCTTCTTCGTGATTAAATCGTCTCTTTTGCGTTACCCCTTTTGGATGTTCCTCGCTTTCTCTGTAGTTTGAGAATCTTCTCTCTCTCTCTCCCCCTCCCTCCCTCCCTCCCATCGGGTTCCTTCTTATTATTACGGCTGTTGTTACTTATCTTAATTCTCGGAGAATTCGCCTTTTCTTTTGGTTTTTCCGGTCTTGGAGATGGAGTGCCTGCTCCGAGAGGTTAGTTTTTCTAATTCTTGTACTGAAATTTTGTAGCATTTTCAACTTTCTAGGTTTTGATCCTTTCAATTTATATACGATGTTTCAAGATTTCTTCTTTCCGTGTTGCCTATATGAGCGTCGATGGGGTGATCGGGGCTCAAAATTGGCGGTTTGCCACGTGCAGATGCCGATTTTAGTTCAAAGCTTGGGCTTGTATTTTTTCCCCCGATCTGCTCAAATTCAACTTTCCCTCTTCTTTTCTACCTCTTTCGAGCCTTAATTTTTCCCCTATCCTTGAGAATTGTGGTCTTTTTAATGTGTCTAAGTTAATTTTTGTATATTTAATTGCGGTATTTACTTCATTGCTCTTAAATGAATATCTTTTGGCATTCCATTTTGATGACCTAACAATGTAACTGAATATTCCAATATTTATCCCTCTTTATATCTTTAGATGATATTGGGTTCATCATGCTTTGCAAACCTATTTATATAAATGTCTAACCTTTTGCTACTTTATTTTTGGTTTTGGGTAGATATAATTACTCTCTCTTCTGCTGGTAGCCTATATTTTTAAATTTGTTGCTGAAATGAACAATCTTGTGCTTGTTTCTTGCAGATTTTCTTTCAAGGAAGATCTTCAACTTTCCTTTAGAATTGATGTGTTCGTTTACTGGTGGTTGCCAAAGACGGAAACTTAAATTTTTGTTCTGTATTGATTTGTGAGCATAACATGCCTTCTGAAAGGACAGATTCATTGGGTTTATCACCCTCATCATTCTTCTCAGAGGAAATGCATTTCCCCGACGAGGTACTGTCCTGTCAAATCTTCTTATTTTAGTTTGTAGAGCAAAACTTCTAAATTTAACCCGTAATTGGTAGATAATATTTTGTTGTGACTTATTTGAACTAGTAAAAGATATTGCCTTTTTTTGAAAGTTGCACTGTAACTCTGCTATATCATTATCATTCTCTAAATTGATCTCCACTGATTCAATATTTGGCAGAGACAGGTACGGCTTAGGAAGACAGATACAATGCCCAATTATTATGGTGAGTAGCAGCAACATGCTCAGCCGTTACACTGTGCAGTTCCTTCCGATATGGATATAGTATGCAAATGCATCAAGAACTTAACTTTGATTTTCATCCTCTATCTCTTAGGATCTGGAAGGAATCCAGAGTTCTCTTTATCATAATTTAAAGTCTTGAGTTAACAGATGAATTCTTGCTACTTAATTCAAAATGAATTATGACATTGCATGGTCTATCTTTGGTGACCTGAAATTGCAACTTATTCCAGTATAGCATGCATGAATGTTATGCTTGCATTTGAAAAGACAACTTCATGTGTTCTGCATTTGTCATTGTTTATCATCATCAGTAGTTTGCGCCCGTAGCTGGCGGACATAAAGTGATTAAGGTCTGTAGTTATGTATAGTAGAGATAGGAAAAGCTTAACTCTGTGTCATAGAGATTTTTTTTCCCTTTCTGCATGAGGGTTTCCCAACCTCGGCAAGATGCTATTGGACTTTGTTTGATATATTTGTGAAAATGTTTGCCTGCGGTGCAATCCAGTAGGACTTGTTTGTTTAATCTTAAAAATTAACTTTTTTTTGATTAATTAAAAAAAAGCAGTGTGTTAGTTTGCCAGTTCAGATGCTTCTTGTTTGGTATTGGTTGATTGTGATTTCCCTGCTTGTTTTCCTTTGTTTTAGTTTTGGGCCTGCCAGCCATATTGGCTAATGTGCAGATCTGATCATCTAATTGTTTTGGATCCGCAACTGCCCCATGGGGGGTGTTTAGAAAATTGTCAATGGGGTGCAGATTGAAACTGCACTCTTTTCTGGGATTAATAATGCAAAAAGATTTAAAAACACTTGTTATCTCATACTCTGGAGCTGTACGTGGAAATCCTTATGGTTTTTTGATTGGAGAAGGAGAAGTTGGGGCTTACGAGTTGGAGTTGGATTTTGGAATTCCGTGAACCCCTCCCCTCCACAAGAACTGGATCCGGATAGTTCAATTGACTTTTGTTACAAGAAAAAATGATTGTTAATTAACACCATTGTCAGAAAAGGGTGACATTGATGCAGTTAATCTATTCATCCATATGGAAACTCCAGATTTTATATTCAAATATTTTTTACCCATTCCAGTCAACGTTTTCAAGTTCCTCACTTGATTAATCTATCATCTCTCTGAAAACATTTAGTGTTCCCATCTCTGATCTTCAGTTTTAATCAACGGTTAGATCAGTGGGCTTCAATGATCATACATTAATTACATGCATCAACTGTGCAGGCAGATGCACAGCAGTGCTTACTACTGTAGAAAATCATTCTAGATAAAGAGGGAAATTGAGAAATGAATGATGTAATTATTAAACGTTTAGCTAAATTATTTGCCTTTTTGTCCCTGAAATATTCCATTTTGATAGGACTTGCATGAGCTGTCAAAATCTTATGCTTCTCCTGAAGCTCTTGCCTTTCCATTTTTGTTGTTTGAAATTTTATACACTGAGCATTATGGTTAAACCTTCATTTTCTTGTTTTTTGTTCACATTAGTGGTTTGCATGCTTGGGTTTTGTATTTGAATTTCTTAGATTACAAACCTCTTGTTTAATGCTTCTAATTTCGGTGACTTGCCTTTGCATAGGTTCAAAAGTAGATGGAACATTGCAACCAGCTGGTATTGCTTCATCACCTCTTGACAAACGGATGGCACTAGATTCTCAAATGTCCAAATCTTCTGAACTAGCTGATCCTTATCACAAGCGAGACCTTAGGGCTAATCTTATCATGGAAAAGCATGTAGCTGGAGTTGCAGGTCCAGCTAGTCGCTCCTTACCAAGAGTTCTTGACCATGATTTAGGTGCAAGATCTAATTTCAGCTTGGAGCCAACTTATTTCATGGAAGGAAACAGGTTGAATTTAATTGGGGCACAAGGCGAGAATGGTCTCTTTTCAAGCTCACTGTCAGAGTTGTTCAGTGGGAAACGTATGCCCATCTTTTTGTGCAACTATTTGTGAATGTGTTGCGGTTATGTATTTATTGGAAAATCTGAATCGTTTTATCCTTTAGCTATTTTCTTTTAGGCCGTAGTTGCTATTATAAAAAGATTTATAACAGGACTGATCTTGTTGATGTTGATTTCTCTATGCAGTGAGACTATCATCATCAAATAATCTTCCTTGTGGTCATTCTGTTGGTGCTGCAGCCTCTCAGTATGAGGAAGAGGAACCCTTTGAATCCCTTGAAGAACTTGAAGCTCAAACTATTGGGAATCTTCTCCCTGATGATGACGACTTATTTTCAGGGGTTACTGATGGTCTGGACTATATTATCCCACCCAATAATATAGATGATATGGAAGACTTGGACGTGTTTAGCAGTATTGGGGGAATGGACTTGGGAGATGATGGTTTAGCATCAGGAAAAAGTAGTTCTGACTTCTCTGGTGCAAATTCTAATGGTCACCTAGGGGCTTCAGTTGGAGGTGAACACCCTTTTGGAGAACATCCTTCTAGAACACTCTTTGTGAGAAATATAAATAGCAATGTTGAGGATTCTGAATTACGAACTCTTTTTGAGGTGAGCAGTTATTGTTGCTGTATTTTCAGGTTCTAGAATTTGATATCTTTACTTTTATGTTGCTTTTGGATTTTGAACAAAATCCTTATATACAAATCCTTGATGCAGCAATATGGAGATATCCGAACCTTATATACAGCTTGCAAGCATAGGGGTTTCGTTATGATATCATACTATGATATAAGAGCAGCCAGAAATGCCATGAAAACTCTCCAGAACAAACCATTAAGACGCAGGAAGCTGGACATTCATTATTCAATACCAAAGGTATGTTATCATCTTTCTTTGCCCTTTCCACTCTCTGCATGTTATTTTAACTCCTCCATGATTAGTTTCTGTTTCTGTTCCCCTTTTTTTTTTGGGGTGCGTGTGTGCTGTAACCCTTGTGATTCACATTTCCAGGACAATCCATCAGAGAAAGATATTAATCAGGGAACTCTTGTGGTATTCAACCTTGACTCATCTATTTCAAATGAAGAACTCCGACAAATTTTTGGTGTCTATGGAGAGATTAAGGAGGTAAAGTAGTGTCCGTTGGGAGTGTATTGGGTTTACAGTTTTCATTTTTGGTCTGGCATAAATTTAGCTTTCTTGCTTCTGGAAAGCAGGTTCGGGAGACTCCACATAGAAGTCATCATAAATTTATTGAATTTTATGATGTTAGAGCGGCAGATGCCGCTCTTCGTGCACTGAATAGAAGTGAACTTGCAGGGAAGCGGATTAAGCTGGAACCAAGTCGACCTGGTGGTGCTAGACGGTAATTTTATTATAGAGCGAGCAGTAACACATGCATCTCTCTCTGTCTCTCTCTCTCATTTTTTAATTCAAAATTTGTTTTATGTCAGTATGTTTGCTTTTTTGGCTGTTGGGGGGGGGGGGGGTGGTTGGTTGTTTTCCATTGTTTATATGCAAGACTTAAAATTGGAAAGTGGAACAGATTGAGAAAAAAATATCAACATAGGTATTGTTTTCTTATGAACTTCTGGAAGTTGACCTCTGGTAACATTTGGCATTACAGATTCGTGCAGCCATTTTCTTCAGAGTTAGATCAAGATGAATGTGGCCTTTTCCTGCAACAGACTAGTCCTACAAGTAGCGTCACAACTGGATTTTCTGGTATCTAGAGTTTCGATTAGATGCATTCCTTATCTGTTTCAAATTTTGAAGGGAGCAGTATGCTTACCTGGCCTCTTAATAATTACTGCAGGAACATTTACACACAGTGGGGTTACCTCTAGTATAGACAATGGAGCTATCTATGGATCACACTCAGCCAGTGGAACCACTGTAACTCCACTGTTGGACAGTGGTTTCCGTAATGCAATATCTTCTAGCATTCCTAACAGTGTAACTTCACTGACAAGGGTGGGATCTGTCGGGAATCAGTCTAATGTCAGTGAATCTCCATCACAGGGTGAAATGAAGTTTGATTTCCATGCCTTGCCAAGTCTGCATCCTCATTCACTTCCAGATTATCATGATAGACTCAGTAATGGGGTTTCTGGCAATTCTCCTGGCCCCATGTCTTCTAGCATAAGTGCAAGAGCATCAGAAATCATTGAAAACCATAAACTCAATGAAGGTGGTAAGTTCATTGTCTTATACTTTGGTATTTTGTTAAGCTATTGTCATCCTCGGGTCATGAAACTACTAGACAAGCACTCGGTGAGCTGGTATTATGAATGCTGTGAGTCTTTTGATTATAATTTGCCAGTTGATTTATCTGGATGATTTAGGGTGCCAATAGGTTCTGTTTCCATATATGGATAAGTGACTTTTCTCATTCACTATATCTCATACTTATTAATTTTTAACTTATTTTCCTTCACTCATTGTAGTCTTTGCCCCTGGCAATGGGAGCTGCCCACCTCCTGGCCGTCATTATATGTGGAGTAATACACACCATCCTCAACCTCAAGGGATGTTGTGGCCAAATTCACCTTCCTTTGTTAATGGGGTTTGTAATGCTCACCCGCAACAATTGCATATGGTACCTAGAGCACCAAATCAGTTACTGAATGCACTTCTGCCAATAAGCAACCACCATGTAGGATCAGCGCCATCAGTGAATCCTTCTCTTTGGGACAGACGACAAACTTATACTGGGGAATCTCCCGATACTACAGTTTTTCACCCAGGTTCTCTTGGAAATATCAGGATTTCAGGTAGTTCACCACATCCTTTGGAATTTGTTCCACGCAATGTTTTTCCTGGGTCTGGTGGAAACTGCATGGACCTGCCAGTTCCTTCAAAAAGTGTTGGGTTCAATTCACATCCTCAACGGTGCATGATGTTTCCTGCAAGAGGCCAAATGATTCCTATGATGAATACATTTGATTCTCCAACTGAAAGGAGTCGAAACCGTAGAAATGAAAGTAGTTCGAGTCAGCCTGACAACAAAAAACAGTTTGAACTTGACATAGACCGAATTGTGCGGGGAGAAGATAAACGGACAACACTTATGATAAAGAACATTCCTAACAAGTATATTTCTACCTTCAACCTCTTCAGATTGCATTTGTTTTGTGAGTAAATTAATGAATACCTGAGTTTTGACATCTCCCCTTGTGGTCCTCCTGATATTTTTTACTATCTTTTTATTTTGGTGCTAAAATATCCAATGGCGTGGTATTTTCTTTCATATGATTAGATTGACAAAGGTATCGGTAAAAATGAAATTTTTAAAGGATTTTTTTCAATTGAAAATTGATTATCAAGCCTGCTACAGTTGAAGTTACATATTTCATCGAATGGGAAAAATTGTTGAAAAGCAATATCGCACTATAATCTTTTCACATGCCACTGTATAGATAGAGTCAGCAATAGGATATTCTGAAGTTCATTCAAGATTTTCATTATGATTTGGAAATTTGAATCTAGCTTTCTTTAAGACCTACGCAATCAAAGTTCAAGATCTTGAAGCATTTGAAATTTTGTAACAGCCTGGCTTTTTGTCTGGTTTCATCTTGTATTCCATTCTTTAAATTCATTGAAAAGTGGGTTTCACTCTCTTTTTAAGTTGTGATATGCGATTATGTGGTGCCAATTGCAGGTACACATCAAAGATGCTTCTGGCTGCCATTGATGAATGTCATCGTGGGACATATGATTTTATCTACTTACCCATTGACTTTAAGGCAAGTGCAGTAGTTCCTGATTGCTGATGGATCATCATTTTCTTTTCTTTTTCTGTTTCCCCTTTAGATATTGGATCCATTTTCTTGCAGAACAAATGCAATGTGGGTTATGCTTTCATCAACATGACTGATCCATCCTTAATCATCCCATTTTATCAGGTATCTTATTTCATCATATTATTGATAGTAAACAATTTCTTCCCATGTTTTGCTGTTTGGAAGTTGTGACTAGAACTAATGGCAAATGACACCTACGGCAGGCATTCAATGGAAAGAAATGGGAGAAATTTAATAGTGAAAAAGTGGCTTCCCTGGCGTATGCTCGTATACAGGGAAAAGCTGCTCTCATTGCCCACTTCCAGAATTCAAGCCTGATGAATGAAGACAAACGGTGCCGTCCCATACTTTTTCACACTGATGGTCCAAATGCTGGTGATCAGGTATAACTTGTTGCATCTCTTTTTATATGCTACTGCTATGTTGATGCCAGATCATG
Organism: Parsonsia alboflavescens; assembly: GCA_028571225.1. Classification (NCBI taxonomy): domain Eukaryota; kingdom Viridiplantae; phylum Streptophyta; class Magnoliopsida; order Gentianales; family Apocynaceae; genus Parsonsia; species Parsonsia alboflavescens. The sequence goes on from JAOXNR010000013.1 coordinate 15,527,778, forward strand.
GTTTGGTTGGTCTTTGACAGAGGTTACTAACTTTTATTGTAAAGTTTGAACCAGATGGGGATTGATCTTGTAGATAGCCCTAACCTCAGAAAATTGGGGCTGGTTATGTTCCCTCGGGCTATACTTTATCGGAATTAGTTGGTAATACTCAGAGTTCCTCTGGTTCTAGTAATGGCCCTGTTAAACAGTTGGTCGTCACCTTCAGTATTTGGCATGACTAGAATGTTTGCTGTACCATATAAGCCATGCAATATGTTTTAACAGTTGACCCATCTTAGTAAAAAGAATATCATGGGCAAGGGTCTTATGTGAACATCCCTCTCTGCAGGTGCCTTTTCCCATGGGTGTTAATGTTCGTTCAAGACCTGGAAAAAACCGAACAAGCAACATGGAGGAAAACATCCAAGAAAGCTCACAGAATTTGCCAAATGTGGAGATATCTTCAAATGGAGACGAGGCAGGTGCTGAGAAGGAGTCTGATTGAGCAAGCTACCACTTGCTTTTTCTGTACCCACTAACTTTGTAGGATTTTAGTGAACTTGGAGTGGAACCACCCAAATTTTACTAATGTATATTGGGGGTGGTTAATGATGAGGAAGGCGAGAAAGAGAAACGCTTGGATTTTTTGTGATTTCCAAATACTCCTCAAGTTGTAGTAATGCTTCGTGGAAGCATCGCGTTACCCCATGTGCAATTGGTTTATTTTAGTACCGAGGCTATATCAGAAGGGAGCAGTGGATGGAGCTTCAAAATTTTGGCTACTGATGGATTAAGATCCTTATTCTATATAGTCATGTATAGGAGTTCTGGAGTGTGACAGCAAAGATGTTTGCGGCACAGAGGAGGCTTCTCTTGGTATTTTGGTTTTCTTTTTCTGCCTTTTCCCTCTCCAGTTTGCCGGAGAAATCCGAGAGCATTTTCACAACATTTTTGACATGACGAATGGCCCTGGTCTTGTATACGGAGAATCTGTGGGTTTACCCTTATTTTTCTCCTTTGTCCATATTTTGTGCTCACTATGTGTTGATTCTAAAGTCCTCTTTGACAAAAAAACATTTGTTCGAGACCGTACCGTTTCTTGAACTTGTATTGAAGAAATGAGGGGTTCTCTTAACATTCCATCTTTACAATATTTTCTGATTGTTCTTTTTTGTCTCTCAGGCTTCACTTATGTTGCACTGTGCAGTTTCTTTGGGCATTTTTCTCTTGCATAAAATCATTTCTTCAACAGAAATTTCTGAAAACCCCCCCCCATGGGGATGATGGATCAACTGTTCTGTTCTAAAAGTAATCCTTCATTTGCATTTTGTGCTCATGCATCTGAAATTGAACATCGGAACCAAAAGTAGAAATTCCTATCACCTTGGGTGAGCTTTGTCAAGATTTACAAGCCCCACTCATCTTTTTCTATACGAGTAAACCCTTGCTAAGCTGCTATCATGGCAAGCATTGTCCACACCATTCAAACTTGTCCATATCAGAAAATACAGAACAAGCAAAAAATCCATGGTCACAACTTCAGAGTTTCAAAGTGCTCTGGAGCTTCATTTGCTTTTTAAATATTTCAGTTGGCATTTTACAGCATGTATCCGGGTATGCATTAGAAACCAAGCAGAGCACCAAACAGAAAAAGGCCCTGGGCAGCAAGTTATAAGTCAAAGAATCATGCCCGGGAAGTAGACAGAGAAAGGCAAGGAACATTTTTTCCAATAACAAACCCCTTAACCATGCAAGTGAGAGCTAAGTCAGTCACTTGGGGTACAGAATGTCATAATGCCCTGGTCGGTATAGCAAGGTAATGAATGGATTTACTGCCTGCGTGGTGCCTCCACTAATGCTGCTATTATTACCAGCCACTGGAATAAAATCGTGATGATTTACACTGACACTGCCATTATCACAGGAACTGCGGTCAAGATATACAACTCGAATTGGGACCCCGAGAGCATCCGATAGTGCAGTGATATGGACGTGGTCACTCTCTTCACCCATTGGTTCCACAGCTGACTTGCAAAACTATTATCAGATGCAGAATATCAGGGGAAAAAAAGGTAATATAGATCCCAAAAGGTAACAAAACACACAGATATTAATGTCTATTAAACCACCACATCTTCATAGTAGAATTAGGCAACCGAAAGATCCTGAAAATAGATAAGGAAACAAACAGAAAACATTCAATTTTTATACATGCGAACCTGCTCCACGGAGGCATTTGTTAAACCTAGGATAAAAGGTTCAAAAAACTCTGACCGCTTCCGTATTTCACCAGAGGTAACAAATCTGAAGAACATCACAACTGACAGAGTAGCAGCATTTAGATACACACAAAAAGGGAAATGAAACTGCTTTAAATATATTTCACCAATGACACCCACCATAGTCAGATACTGACTGATCTCGACTTCTTTGTACTAGTTCATCCTGACTGCAAAACAAAATCGAATTAGTTGCAACTTCCACATTCATTTGAACCAAAAAGCTCAAACTAAACAAGAAAAGAATGCCTCAAATGTCAAGCTTCAATTACCAATAAATATGTCTAGCTACCAAAAAAAAAAAACAAAAGGGAAAGAAAGAGAGAAGGCAATAACCTTATTGAAGCTTCACTCCCTTGAATAACACTTTCGAGTTGCTCAAGAAATAACTGCCAAGTTGCAGAAATATTTTAGAAACTCAAGCATTATATAACTTAAAAATCATGTGGCAAATACTGGGTATCAGATAAACTAGGGAGATTCCCCTTTCGTCTTTCAATATAAGATAAACATGCAAATGTAAACAGATGTATTGGCAAGAGCCACACAACAAATTACCACATGCAACAGACAATTTTCTATTCAAAATGTGCCCTATGGCAACCAGTAAGCTATCAACACACATTCACTTAACAATCAAAGCAAATGTTTCCCCACAAATCACCACTTTTAGGTAAACTCCTGGTTCCACTCATTATACATACCACATTCTCAAACACCATTTAAATCTTACTCATGAAACTTGAAAGGAAAATTTTGCCACATGAATTTATCCAGAGTAAAAAAGAAGATGATTTTAATTTCAATGGGGGACAGAATTTCTATATATTCTTGATTTCCTGTGCTGGATTTTTTATAGACCAATCACCAATCATCAGTTTCAGAAAAGTTGGGTTTCTAGAAGGTCACTGAAAGGGTCCATTCGTTCATAATATTAGAATGGAGATATCACATAAATTAGAGCTACTGACTCCAGAAAACATATATTTTCCCTTACTGAGGACCCCTCCATGTTTCCGCTAGATAATTGTTCAATATATTATTCCACAGAGCTTGTATTTCTTCATTAGAAGGGGTGCACATATTTCCTTGTAACGAGACTAAATATGAAGACAGAAATATGATACCGCAAAAAAATCTTCAAAAGTAAATTCTGCATAGCCCAAGTTCAGAAGTGTCTTTCTGCATTCTTCCACATTAGCTGTGATACGATCAACTTCAGCTTGGTCTTGTGATTTCAAAATATGTTCCTAATTTGGAAAATAGAGAATCTTTTAGAGGGCAGGGAATTTTATGAAGTAGATGTATTTACTCGATGGCTATGGACAGGTATAAATTCGACACAAAGACTTACAAGGTAAGCAAACATGAAACTTCGGAAAAAACAATTCCCATCACCCCGTGTTCGCCTTATTGCAGCATATTGTTCAGTTAGTATCTGAACAAAATAACACGAATAAGTGGTAGCACAGAATCGTCATGAAGAAAGATAAAATTCAGGACAGAAGAACCTTTATTTTTTCAAGCAAAATTGGACTTCCTCCAGACTTATATTCAGCAGCTAATGAAGAAAGGGGCTCCTGCAGTAGCAAAAAAAATGGCACATCTTAGCCAGGAGACATACAATAAGCAGGGTATGATGACAAGTCTGAAGAACAGGCAAAGAATACAAGCACCAGTAGACAGTGTAACTGGAGTTCTTATGCAAATGGTTTTTAAGAATGGATCTTTTTCCTTAACCAGTAACCAAAACTCGAAGGCCGTGCTTCAAAGTGACCATTATAACACTTGCCTTCTCACCAACAAAGGGAATTTTCTCAGCTTCAGCCGGGATTTCTGACTGTTGTTGCATAATATCATTGTCCATGTAACTTGCAAAATGATTATCTTCTGAAACTTGATTTTTGGACAATTTCTCTTTTTCAGCATCCATGACATGCTCCTCCATATTCTGCATTACCTTTCAACAAAAAAGGAATGCCAAGCTATTAGCATATTGATAGGAAAGAGCTCTCTTTATGTTCTTCAATTTCTCAACAACCAGGACTACAGAAACCAGAGACAGTTGACATCAATTTTTAACATCTGTAGCTACTAACTAGAACAATCAATGGGGCAACATAAATGCATAAAGGTCAGATTGTATATTTTATATTTCTGTCTCATGCTTAGAGTTCACCCTTTTAGCCTCTGACGGCAAAAAAGGAAAGGAAAAACAAAACAATGGAAGCTGAAGTCTCAAGACATTCCAGGCACCTTGGATGACTGTATATTGCTAAACGAGGATGTTTTGTATAGAATTAATGATGCCGGAGAAAGTATGTGAAGGAAATATGTCAGATTTTTTTTAAAGTTCAAAAACAACAGTATAGTCATCCATATCTTCAAGTACATTACTCAATTTCCCTGAAACAACATAACAACAAAAACCCTCAAAGAGCCAACTATTACCCAGCATACATTGTGAATTTATGTTCATGTATACCTGTCTCCTAGAATTTTTGGACACTGAAGACTTCAAGTTTAAACAGGTGATATTTACATAGACCTCTGGAGCATCCCTTCAATGTGTTGCTGGTTTCCTCAGAACAAACTCAAATTACAATAACAATTACTTCATTTAATTTGGGTGCCTCTTTGCTAATGCTCATGTAACCTTTCTCTTTTTAGACAGTTGCATCTTTTTGAAAGAATAAAAGTAAGGAGACAAACTGCAAATATAGGAGTAAAAGCAGCAGTTTCACAGTGGAGTCATCGGTAGTTTGATTTACATCGAGCAATTGAGATTCAACTTTCACAGTTAATCCAAGTATCTGACCGTACCAAAGAACAAGAAACTACAAAGTAAATCAATTTGAGTACAATCCTGTAACATATGAGTTTCCTTGATGTGCTTTGTTAACTTTTATGACAGAAGTGAACCTGAAGTAGAAGAAGACTGAAGATATTTCAAGTGAGTTGAAACAGTTTCGTTGAAAGAATTCAATATTTCCACATAAATTCGAATAGACTTGAATATAACAAGATGCATTATCACTAATAAGTGAATTGTGTATAAAGTTGAAATCTTGGATATTTCAGAAATCCCTGTTCAAGAACAGTTATATAGAGTCTACGCACATATGTAAATTAGCAACAAGAAATGATAATTGTAGGAGGGAAAGAAATAAAATAGCACAATAAAATTGATACTGAAAAAGAGTATAAAAAGCAAACGATACACAGCTTATAAATCATACATCAGTTCATAAGAGAAATTCTTTATGGGCTTGGATCTTTAATAGAAAACCGCTGTAGTGGGAGTTGAAGGAAGAAATCAGAGAATTCAGATTAACCAATAGAACATGACTACCGCATCCAAATTAAATAATTGATACACCTGAACAAAAACGGAAAGAAAAAAGCAAGCGAAGGAGAGAAAGAGTACTGACCAACAAGGAGATGCAAAGCTCAGAATTATGATCAGGGACTGAGACGGCGATGGACTCGCGGCAATTTTCCCCAAACAACCACTCGCTTGCTTGACAATCTCAATTCTCAAGGCAGCAAGAAGGAAGGAAGGAACAAAGTAAAATAGCAGGAAAGGAATTCGTAGAGTTTCACAGTATACTTTTTAACTTTTATTCAAATAGAAAAGGGTATAATCTGAATGCGGCCGCACCTTCAAATGCGATGTCATTTAAATGGAAACTTTTTTGATATGGCATGGGTGTATGCCCCCCTACATTTATCTTACGGTCCATATTAAATCAAAAGTTATTATAAAATTTTTTTTCATAAAAAAATATTAGTATATTTTGGACAAAATACTTTTATCCCTGATTTTAGGAGATGTTGCTTTAAAAAAAGTTTATTCACAAGTCAACCAGTGAATTGTCATAAGAAGATCCATCAAAATGGAAATAATAATACAAACTTTGTAATTGATTTATTTGTTTTGTTAAGAGGATTAAAATACCTAAAACAAAAGCAAAAAAGGTTTTTTTTTTAAAAAAAAAAAATTGGAAAAATATCGAAGTTTTAGCGTGATTATTAAAAAAATTAATTGTATCATCGGCAGTTAGGATTAGCATAGAGTATTTGAATATCGGTTTCTTAGAAAACCTTAAAGCCCATCTAAGGAATGGGCAAGTCTGCTATTATTCAGCCCAACTTTACTTTTATTTGAATTGATTTGGTTTTAATTTTAAAATATAATTCTCTAATTTTCTTTTTGTATCATTATTCAAATTTTTTTTTTTTCATCACATTCATTTATAATTTTTATATTGTAATATTACTACTCATTCTTTCATTCATATTAATGATTACTTCTCAGTTAATAAAATTATTATTCTCTTGTTTTTTTTTTTCCCCATATTTTTATTTTGAAAAAAATTGTTCTTTTTATATATATATATGCTTAAAAAGTTTTTTGGAAACATCTCAATGGATGAAATAAATAGTAAAAAGATCATAACTTTCGAGTTTAAAGCTAACCAACCTCCCTTCTGGATCAGAGTTAAAGGGAATGTAAAAAAAGAATAGAT
>JAOXNR010000013.1:15535073-15551937 GCA_028571225.1 Parsonsia alboflavescens
TTATATTTTGTGTCTCAATATATATATATATATATATATATATATATATATATATATATATGTATATATATAATATAATTCTTGCATCAACCATTTTGCATTTCACATTTTAAAGGCATCTCTCCTGAACACTCATTTCTAATTATAATGATCTTACGTTTTGGATTATATATGTTTTCTGTCCTAACATGCCTGCATGTTGGGTTTCTTGGACCAGCTAACTAGCTGGCTGTAGTTCCTGCTCCATATATCCAATAATATTTCTCAAGGAATAATGTCGTTGTCAGGAACTGCAAAAAGACACTACAGAGGGGTGAGGCAAAGGCCATGGGGCAAGTGGGCTGCTGAAATAAGGGATCCCAGGAAAGCAGCTCGGGTTTGGCTCGGCACATTTGACACGGCCGAAGATGCAGCCCTTGCATACGATGAAGCTGCTCTCAAGTTCAAAGGCGCTAAAGCTAAGCTCAACTTTCCAGAAAGGGTTCAAGGGAAGACTGAGTTGCGCTATTATTCAGGCCATCACCGGCAGGACATAGCATCAGCTGCTTCTTCAACAAATTCAAATGTTCATCATGATATGGATCAAACGTGCCCAGCTGCTGCTGCTGCAATTCCCCCTCCAGAGTCTTACCCTCATCTTTTCCAATATGCGCAGCTACTTTCCAGCTCTGATGCAGATTTTCCTTACTACACTTCGGCTCTCTACAATCAAGAATTATCGGTATCACAACCTTCCTTCAGCCCAGCCCTTCTGCCAGCTGCTCCACCTAATTATCAGCAACAGCAAACCCACCAACATGATTTTTCTAGTTTTCCTTCTCACTATCAAAACTTTCCTGCACCGGAGGATTATGTAGATCATGGAAAGGAATTCAATCCTGACATATATCCCAAATGAGTTGTTAATTAATTTATCCAATTAGTTGTACTTTTAATTTCTAGGAGTCGTAGATCATTTTTCAAGTATAATATTGATATTTTCATGCATGAGTACTTATTATTTGCAGGCTAATTGGGTGTGACTATAAATTAAGTAATCTTAGTTACTTCTATGTAGTTTTAAAATGGATTGACGAGTGATAAAAAAAATTGCAAATTAAATTATCTGAGACTGATTTTGCTTGTTATAAGTAAATCAAGCATATATGGATTTTGTTAGTACTCCTCGCTACTACTAATTAAGCAATTATGGATAGAGATGTGGTTGGGGTGAAAATATATATGGATCATTCTATTTGTCTGATCAAAATTGGAGGAAGGATTAATTGCGAAACTTCCAGCAAGAACGCGAACTATATATAGTGATTTCGTTTAATGATTGTATACAAAATAATAAGCTAAACAATAATATAGGTTTCAGGCATTTCTTCTTTTGGGGGAGTGGTTAGACTGGGAAATGGCAGGTCTCAAGGAGCTTTTCTTGGATCTGAAATTACAGCGTTGGAGAAGGGATTACAATTTGTATCAACAATAATTTCCTTAATGTCCTTATTCAAATAGATTCAAAGCAAGTTGTGGAGATGGTTAATGGTACTATAACTTGCAATTGGAAGCAGCTTATGCAGATGAGACGTATTAAAAGGCTTCTGTCCGTTGGGGATTTTCAGATCATTCATATCTACAGGAAAGTAAATCAAGTGGCAGATTCTCTAGTAAATGCAGGTCTACATTCCGATTATTTTGAAGTTTATTTATTTCCTGAATTAAATCTTCTTTTTAGAGGCCTTTGTAATTTAGATAGGTTTCAAATATCTTTTTTCTGACTTATTTAGATTTTGTTCTTATATGTCATTCTGAAGGCTTTTTTAAGCCCCTCTCATAATAAGTTTTATTTTTTTGAATAAACAACTAGGAGTCTGTCAAACCTCCAGCTATCTCAAGCGGTTTTTTTAAAAAAAAGATAAATAAAAATAATAATAATAAGCTGAACATAATTAATTTTTTTATTTCTAGACTAGTTTTAATATTTTCTCTAGTTCCTCAATATATTATATTTTCTATATATATGTTTTGTGAATATCGATTCTTTTTACATGGGCTCTTTTTTTTTTTCTTTGGCTTTCTTTCATTTCATGGCTGCAGCTGCTGGTAGATTAATTTGCCATTGAATTCTGGGACTGAGAGAAGAAAGGGAAATTCCGAGAGTTGAGCTGGCCGGGGAATATTAATTAATCACCTGCAGCCATTGCTAGTTTACTAGTAGTAATTAATTAGCAGCGAAAGTGCAGAGCCTGGAAGCTGTATCCCTGTTGCGGAATCACGCGTCAGTGAGTGGCACAAATCATATCATATCTTGAGTTGAATCTTTATGCTCCAACTTGTATCTAATGATTCGGGTGGGAATCAAAATGATAAAACAGAAGCATCCCAAATCCCATCCAATCGTTGAAAGTGAAATATGATATATATCTGTAGTAAAATTAAATATAGTTATAGTCCGACCCCCACCAGTCAAATTCGCACTAGCATTAATCAGAATGTCATGCAATATTAAATAATATATTAACTCGTGATACAACTCTCTCTTAATTGATATATACATATACAATATAGTGTATAAGCAGCAGTCCATAAATCAACTGATAATTTGTTACATATATATATAGACAACATGACTAACAGAACAGGTCAAAGAAAGAAGTGTGGGAATATATAATGAGAGTGAAAGGTACTCCATTTACATGCAATCTGCAGCTGGGAAACTATAGAAATTGCAAAAAAAAAAAAAAAAAGAAAGAAAGAAAGAAATGGGGAGACTTTTGCTACTGAAAATCAGCCAAGAGAAAAAAAAAAATTAAAAAAAATGAAGGAAAAGAAATGTGTGATATATGGCAAATGAAATGAAAGGGCGGGGGAAGCGCAAAGATCAGAAAGACTTGATTGTTGCAAATTGCAAATTTTGCACATGAACGTTGTTTGACAGACGGAGACAAAGACAGAACAAAAAAGGAGCGCATGCATGCAGAAAGAAGGTCCAGTCCCGTGGGCCAAGTTAAGAGCCCAAAAAGTAAAGCAGATTTTGGGCTGGCACAGAAAGGACGTCAATCAATCAATTGATGCTGCCGACAAAACCAGAAGAAGAGGAGCGGAGGCCAAGGGGGAATTTTTGGTTTTTGGATCCACGAACAGAACAGAGAAGGAATTATCAGATGAGATCCTTCATCAACCTTTTATTATATTATACTATATATATATAGTCTTGAATGAAGAAGAAGAAGAAGAAGTCAAGAACCAGATCGGGGAGCACTTGTCCCTAAGCAAGCGTGAAGGAATAAACAGTAGTAGTAGTGTAGATCTATCGTGAGAGTGTGTAATCATGAGGTACGTTGTTAATTCAGACTCAAAGTGGACACGCTCAGACTCCTTCGGTAGTAGTACTCATTATCTCATTTTTGCATGGCATATGGAGGTGCCTGCCCCCACCACGCACGTACCATCATGCACCTTTCGCTTTTTCTTTCTTTGCTTTGCCGTTTGTCAAATATTCCGGCTGCCTTCAATCCTTTCTTATTCTTATTCTTTGGCTGTTGCAGCTAGCTAGTGCAACCAAAGAAAGAAAGAAAGTCCAATCATCTCCCTCATGTTCTCATGGTCAGTCATCATCAACGATCTCAATCCATCACGCCCCTTTCATGCTCCGGCTTCATAAAAGAATGTCTCGGTTGGTATTTAATCATTCAAGAATAAGTTATAAATCAATTTGGGTCTTCTGTCACTACTGCATCAACTTCTTGGTTGATCAATTAGTAGTAATTCGAGGCAATTAATTGGTAAATAATGGAGATACTATTGAAGAACAAATTTTTCTTTTCAATTTTATTTCTCTTTTCCTTTTAAGGGAAAAAAAACATGAAAGCATATATAGCAAGATTTATTAATGAGATTGAGGTTTCTTTTCTTAGATGACAACCACTGGAACAGTCATGGACCAAAATGGCGAAATAAGCTTTTTTAATCGATGTTCTGAAACTGGTAAGGTGATAGTCTGTACATGGACCAAAATGAGCCCCATAAATACACTGGGCTGAGACCCAATGACTCTGGAAAAAGTCCATAATATAATGTAAGAGGGCTCCGGTCTCCAACTGAAACCTGGCAAGGAAAGGTGGGTGAGTCTATATGACTAATGACAATGTGAATGCATAATAGCTGAATGAATATCCATTACCGTAGATCAACGATTCATCCACGTGGAACCCCGTGATTGCCACAAACAAACTCCGTGGAATCACCCAATTCTCAAGAACATCATTTGCAAAACGTGTTTACTTGCAAATTTGAATACAGTTACCCATTTGATTGATTAGCTTCAAAGAAAGAAATCCAAACCATGTGTTGTAGGGTGAGTCTTTCGTCGTCTGCTACTTTGGCTGCTTTTGATCTTCTTCCTCCTCCTCCACAACCTTCGCCGCGGGCCTTTCTGCACCACCGTAGCCCACGAACTGCCTCTGCCTCGCTCTCACTGCTTCAGCTGAACCGCTCCTTTTCAGCTTCCCTATCTGCCATTTGTACACCAAGGCCGTGGGCTTCATACCTTACCCAAAAAACCAGCAGGTGCCAGGCTGTTGGAGAGAGCCCCTCAAGTTCTCAAGAATCCCAACTTTATCCAGGGATTTATGGTCCCTGGAGTATTGAACCGTCCGACGTTCGGGAGGTACTTTCTTTCTGCTCTCTGATCCTTTTAGGTCACTTGTCGAATTTCAAAATAAAAATAGGATCAATCGCTTTGTTCACCGGAGGACTGTAATTTAATTTCCATTGACATATCGAACTGTGTCCATAGATGTTGGAAAGACAAACTATAGGATTGTAAATAGTAGTACCATTTGGATGGGCATGGATGTATTGTTTTCAGTGTCCGTTCCAGTGATACTTTGCTTGGCCTAACAGGTGATTTTATACAGATCAGGGTTAGTGACTGCAGCCGCATCATTTGTTCTTGCATCTTCAACGGCTTTCTTACCTGATACTTCTGCAATTAATGATCTGATCAAGGGAAACCTCGACTTACTTTATACCCTTGGAGCCTGTGGATTAGGCTTGTCATTGTATCTCATACACATCTATGTAACAGAAATCAAACGCACACTTCAAACACTATGGGTGCTGGGAGCTTTTGGATCTTTAGTAGCATATACAAGTTTTGCTCAGCCTTCTGGAATAACTTTGGTGGAATATGTTATTGAGAATCCAGCAGCTATCTGGTTAGTTGGTCCACTCTTTGCCTCCTTGACAGGACTTGTTTTCAAAGAAGGTACCGTTGTTGTTATATTTTCCTTCGACTTTACTGATTTTTCTATGCATTTCAAGTTATTCTGCAAGCTGCCACTTTGAGCAGAATAAAAGGTAGCCCCTTTATGAAAAAAAAAGGCAAAATTGCCACACACACACACACACACACACATATATATATATATATATAACATCTTCAAAAAGACTTGTGAATCAATAATAGAAGTTCAAAACTTGGCCCTTTGCCTTTAAAAGTAAATTTTCCAGCTAACTTAACATTTGAGAAACAACAAGTTGTTCCCGTGTCTAGTATGGAGACAATTAGGACAGAACATCTAAGGCAAAAAAAGATGACATCACATTCCGACGAAAACCGAAAGCATGGAATAAAGTGAAGGTATTTATAACTGAACATCACAGTTGTCTTAAATGAATTTTGTGGCCATACTTCTCACAATGAAAAAGGTCCTGATAAGTGAAGTTGAGCAAAAATTTGGTTACTAATGGTCTCTACCTGAAATTGATCTAAAGCAGCAATTGATCAAATAAATGATAATAATATCTTGAGAAGTTCTCAAATAAAAATTGATTCAGATTCTTAGCCAAATCTTAGACTTCAGTGCAATTATTTACACACATGTTATTCAAAATATTTGATGCATCTGCTGATGAGAACAGTGTACCTTAGAGGTTGAAACCAATGTAAACTATGTGTCAAGACATGCTTATACCTCATAAACCAGCTCTGTTGCCACCCTCAGTTACCTCCTCATCTGATTGTTTTTCATCTCCTAATAAACCAAAAAGCAGCTGATTTTAGACTCGAGTGCAACAATTTGCATTCATATTAGTTGTCATATTTCGTGCTACCAGCTGCAGAAAAAAAAAGAGCTTGGGCCTTTATTGATTTTTCTATATGAATACCATGACTGACTATGAATAAGGAGACAAGAAGAGAATGATATGTTGATATGAAAACATAGAAATTCAGATGTTGAAACCAAGTACCTCAATAAACTGAAGCATCAAGACATGCCTATCTCAGAACACCACCTGAGTATCATTATCATAACAAACCACAAGCATTTTGATTCTTCTTCTATTTTTCTTGACACCTTCAAGCCAAAAATCTATGTAGTTGTAGTTTCATTTCTTGCTCAAATAATATTCTAGATAGCTGTAGTTTATGCATCAAGCATTTCAAAATTATTATTTTAATTAACCAATGAAAAACAATCCTGTATATGCTTTTCATGCATTGTGTCTCAGTTTAGAAGTGTTCTTATTTGAGGGAACCTTAAGAACTGATTATTGTTGTTTTTGAAACAGGCCTTTGCTATGGCAAGTTGGAAGCTGGTTTTTTGACATTCATTATTCCCTCTGTTCTGCTTGGCCACCTGGTACTTTTTAATAGCTTCTAATATATCTTTTGTTCATATATTAATTAAGTTATGGGCCAAATTTAGTTGTTTATTATTTTCTTTTTCTTTCTCTTTTCCTCCTTTTTTAGGGGGGTAAAAACTTATTCATTTAACACCTTTTTTAATCTTTCTTTCTTTTTTAGTTAGCATATTTGTTATGAGAGGGAAAAATTATACTTCCAAAAACTTAAAAGTTCAACTGTTTGTCATAATAATAGATCAGTGATTTATTGCCAGAACTGGAATGGCTTCTCTTTTTATGAATATGCATTATTGAGGGGTGGCTCTTTTGCAGGAATCTGCTAATTAGATGGATAATGAGGGACCGTTATTAGATAATAGCTAATGGTGAACAATGTGGCTAACATTTTTCTCATTGATCTTCACACTCCAATCTTCGGGCTTGCTGCAGTTACTTTATTGTTTCGTATTCATTTGACAATTTCCTTCAATTATTGCACAGTCTGGACTGATGGATGATGGAGTAAAAGTTACTTTATTGGGTGTTTGGATGGCACTCCTCATAGTGTTTGCGGGAAGAAAATTCTATCAACCAATCAAGGTAGGATTCTGCATACCACATTGCACTGAATCTTAATATTTTGACATGAGACCCTGCACTGTTTCATTTGGTATTGTGGTCTGATTTCTCACTTTGCAGGATGACATAGGAGATAAATCTGTGTTCATGTTCAATGCTCTGCCTGAAGAGGAGAAGAAAGCCCTCATTGAGAAACTGGAGCAGCAAAAACTTGACAGTCTCAACTAAGCAGCTGGTTGGTTCTCTTCAATTGGGTCTGTCAGTGGATGTGATTATATCATAAAAGCTGAGGTTCGAAATTTGCATGAAATTGTGACAAACTATTACGGTGTGGAAAAGTAGATGAAAATAGCTTGGAATACAGACTAATGTCTGTGTGAATGTACAAATATATAGATACAAGGTCTATTAAGTACATGCTTTGCTTTTTTTTTCTGTTGGCCCATTAGGCTGTCCAAATTTATCTGTACCTTAAATGGAAGACCTAACTGCTCCGCTCAAGTGGATGCAGAGTAAACGCCTATACTGGTAAGAGAAAGAGACATTTTTCTTCTTTTAGTATCAAGAATTGAAACAAGACGTTTCCTCACCTCACGCAATGAAAAGAGCCTGTCAATCGAACACAGAAAGATCTTAATATGCCCCCACAGACAATCTCTCTCTATGCAATCTACATTTCCGTAGATTTGTAGGACAAATTCGTAGAAATTAGAGACACTCAGTACAACCATGTGCAAAATTACAGACAAGGAAATCGAGGATTGTAACCATTTCTGGTGCTCTACTTTCCCTTTCCATTTCCTCCCGTCTTTATATTACAATCCGACAATTAGTGAGTGATATAGGAGGACCCAAAAACTTCCAAATAGTAGAGCAGAGATGCTGCATAATTTAAAATCACAAAATGGAACATTTCACAGTCAGGAGTAAGTGTACAGAGCATTTCATTTTCACTACTAATCACATTCATATGTCACGAAATGTATAGCAAGAATGTTGCAAAGTTGTGCAAACAAAAACGGCAGCTTCAACAGCAACAGCCACCCCCCACGGCCCAACCAGATGTCCAACCTTAGCTGCTATTTACATGCTCCCCGGAAGACTTCCCTTGTCCAAAAGCATACCTTTTCCCCAAAATCCAAGCAGTCTTTAGCTTTTTTTACTACAGAACTTCACCATAGCAGCCAAGGCAGACGATGAATTGTTAGCTCCCACCTCTCTTGCGCTTCTGGGATTTGCCATTGGTTAGAGGTTTTGGTGACCCACTTTCTTTATCCTTAGCTTCCTCCAAACTAACAGAGTTTAGATCACAGTTCTCTTTATCACCAGCTATCATGTCCAAATTTTCATCATTCTTGTCAGCATCCTCATCTTTGAACTCTGAACCTGGATCTGCATCCTCATTCTCAGCTTCCATTCCAGACGCAGAATTCTCATCATTCTCACGCTGTAGTGATTCAATGACATTCATTAACTCCCTATTCACCTGCCACAAAACTATTCCTGGTGAGTATATTGATCCAAGAAGCATCTAAAACACAATTGATCACCATCATACATTATTAGGCATCACTTGAACAGATGAATGAATGAAATAGTAATTCAGTATAAACCCTCATTATGGTGCACTCCGTAAGCAACACCAAAAACACAAAAGAATGTGTACAACCTGTGGATTCTGAAGGAAATCAGATATGTCATGAGCACAAGATGGGCACTTCATGATATTCTTCTGTGCACGCAAGGTCCGTCTGCCTTCACATGTTCGCTGCCTTATGAAGGATTGTCCTGCAAATGAACCTTCCAAGCACTCCTTGCAGAAATTGTGAGCACATGGTGTAGTAAGGGGAAGGACCATCACTTTTCGACAAATTAGGCAGCTAAATTCTGCACATTTTTTAGTAACATTTAACATCTTGTCATAGAAACACTCAATAAATCAATCACTTACAACTCAAACACATCAAGTTTCTCTTCACCATCCAGATGAATTTTACAAGGTATTTAAATGAGAAATATACCTTTCAAAAGTCTTTCTTTAACTGACAATTTTTTCTGACGTTTCAATCTCCTGGTGGAATTTCCATCATCATCTTCAACTTGAATTCTACTTTCTGGTGGAAGATTTTTCCACAACCAGCACACCTTTTCCTCCTAAAGGATGAAAAAGATATCCAAATAACCAAAAGAGTAGATTTTAATTACTTTCTAAGCATTGCAAATGTTAGGACAAATGAAACTTAACAGTTGAGACAGCCAAACAAGAAAACAGATCAGGCCACATGCATGGACATAAAAATAAAACTGAAAAAAGAACAATCAGTTCATTTCTCACATCATAGTCCCAAGATGGAATTCCCTTTCTTTCAGTGATATCTCTTGCATCCTTCAACTCCTTAATTACAGGCAAAGGTCTTGGACGGTCCCCATGGGTGTCACTATAGAATTTTAAGAGATGAGAGAAAAAGAAAAACCACCAAAATGAGAGGGGTAAAGTGATTGAACAAGCAATTGACAAACCTCGTCCATGGGGAAGGCTCGTTATCACAGCGAACAAATAAATATCGGCAAACCAAAAAACCCTAGAATAAGTAACCATGTAATAGGTTTAGTAAGAACCTCCAAAAAATTACTTCAACAGAAGAATAAATCTTACTTGCTGTCCAACTTTTCGCCAACATTTTTCAATCCTGTAAACACCATCATATCTTACACCTTTCTCAGGAGCATAAGAGGAACGCTTCTCCTTGTGTGACCTATTCACATAGTAAATCTTCATTATTAGGCAAGTCTGGCAGCGCAGCCATTCTTTGATGAAGTGGTTTATTGATAAGATGAATGTTTCTATGTGATTCATGTATCCTGAGACT
Organism: Parsonsia alboflavescens; assembly: GCA_028571225.1. Taxonomy (NCBI): domain Eukaryota; kingdom Viridiplantae; phylum Streptophyta; class Magnoliopsida; order Gentianales; family Apocynaceae; genus Parsonsia; species Parsonsia alboflavescens. The sequence goes on from JAOXNR010000013.1 coordinate 15,545,138, forward strand.
GAAATTCAGGCAGTGCATAGATTGGGACAGTTATACACTAATGCATGAGATATTCTCAGGAAGAACAAGCAAGGCATCATGACCCAACCCTCTTCTGTATTACATTTTACTGATCACACACCAGAAACCAAGGACATGATAATGCTATTCAGTGCGTTAAAAAATGCTAATACAAGCTCACCTCACAACTCGGACGGGATAGCCCTTCTTACAGCTGACCCGTAATGCTTCATTGAGCTTGTCAAACTTCTGGTCAAAGGACTGTTTCTTGTTTGTCCTTTTGTTGCCACTGAGGTCTCTTCCACCACTATAAGCACCCAGTAAAGACAGAATTAACAGCAAAATCCGGATTGTGCTTATCAAAATAAAAGGGAACACTCAGATTCATAATTCAGATTTGTAAACAAGAGTCTAGAGAAGATCATGTGAGCCATGATCTGAGACCAAAGTCCAATAATGTAACCATTAAAGTACCTTCCTGTGTAGAGGAACCATTCACCATGGTCTTCATCATCCTCATAGCCTCCAGAAAGGGCAACAGACTGGGCACCATAATCAGATTGTCCAGCAATCCCAGCAACATGAGGAAAGTGAGCACCCCACTGTCGACATTCCATCCGATCCTCCCAAGTTTCACCTACCAACACTCCTAGTTTCCTTTCAGGATCATTTTCCAGTGGGATTGGCCCAAAATGATCGTGGGGAATGGTGACAAAGATCTTTCCACTACAGGCATTAGCTTTTCCAGCCTTTTTTGCTCGCTCAGTTGTGAATGCTTTGTCGGGTCTATTTTGATTGTGAACAAAGTGCACCATCTTTGGTAGCCCTCCAGAAGTATTAGCATTCAACAGCTTGGCCGTTCGAATGGCAGTAACAAGTGCAGAATTAATTCTAGGCTCCCTGACCATCTTCAATGGAATTTGTTGGCGACAATTTGCACAGTTTTGCTTCCCCTGACTAACCCATCTTTGGAAGCACTTCAGGCAAAAATTGTGGCCACATGGGGTCTGAAGGATAATGAAATGTGTCAACAAAACGTTTTAACACTCTCATAACTTAGCATATTCAAATAAACCATGCTTCTTATCAGTAACAAATTACCATGGGATGTTGCTGAACTAATACATCCTTAAAAAACAATAATCATATGAGTAATCTATTCAATTCATTACAGAATAGTGCAGAGTTGCTAATCCATTTTTAGTACTACAACTCAACGATTTTCTGTAGCAGTATCTTCCCCATTTATTCACCCCTTCTAAAAAATTGAAATAATCCAGAAGATGGCAGAATAGCTACCCCTTAAATCTGTATTAACAAAATCAAAAAATCATGATTGCAGAAAACCAGACAAGAAAATATTATTTGCGGCATCCGTGAATAGGCGTTCAGATTCTTCTCTTAAACTTGCACAGAAATGATTAAACGAGTCTGCAGCCCATCCCAAACAATCAAAATTAAGAATCAACTACATAATCCATTTTCTATTTTGGCGAGCATAATACAGCATTGCTAACAAAAAAACATATCATGAGGAAAAAAAATGCGAAAAAAAAAAAGAGAGGAATAAAAGCAACTGTATAATTTTAAAAAATGGAATAAAAGCAACTCTATAATTTTAAAAAACTATATACTTACCGTAACAGGTCTGTCCGGGAGTTGCATGCATATTGAACAGTAAAGCTCTTTATCGAGCAGATTCATGACTTCGCTCCTCCCGAGAGAATCGGTGTCAGGGACTACAGGCGACTGAGCGCCTCCACTCAAGAGGTCCTGGCGTCGCTTGGCCTTCTCCTGGCCAGTGAGAGAAGCATCGGCCTCGATCGCTCGAATCGCAGCGATCAAGTCGGCGGACTGCGAGTTGGGAGCAGCAACGGGCTTGGCATCTACGACGAGTGAGCAGTCGGGACACTCCCAGTTGGCAGCAGCTTCCATGGTTGGGGGCCTGAGGGAAAGGCAGGCGACGTGCCAGGGAGTGGCGCAAGTCTTGCAGGCAAGCACCTCCTCGGGAGGAGGAATGGCCTTGCAAACCATACACAGGCCCTCGCCGTCGCAGGGGAGATTGCTATCGTGCGCCATGAGAGGAGAGAGGAAAACAGCAGTTGCTGTTGGCGGATGGGTGACGAATGACGTTGAATCCTCGGGGATTTAAATAAGGGAGTGAGGATGGGGCCAAAAGCCAATGCTTTGTTTGGAAGATTGAATAATTTAGATTTATTAGATTTGGGGGGCTTTTTGAATTGTTTGGTCTTTTTTTGAATTTTTTGGCTTCCCTCTCTCTGCCACTGCACGACTACTGCCCTCGCGTACCCCCGTTCCCTTTTTTCATTCCTCTCCCCATCCTGGTATCAAACATCTTTCCATCTTTATTCTACATTTGATAAATTTATTCTCTCTCAATTCAAAGTAATACATCACCCATGTTTATACGGTGAAATTATAACCTTTTATATTTACGGTATGAAATTTTTCTTTATTAAACTTGATCGTATTATTTGAATGAATTATATAAATCATATTAATTATAAGTTCTCATCTTATGATTTTAAATGTTTCCTAAAATTAAAAACGAATGATTGATTTACTAAATTGATTTGTTGGATTAAAAATATCTTAATTACGTTATAAAATAATTTTATTTATGTATTTAAACATACAACGTATACACATGAATAATAAGTTCATTTGGAAATTAATAAAATAATTATTGTTCGCTATATATTAGAAAGCTGCTCTATTATAATATTCGTACGAATAAGAGTTCTTGGATTTTAGTGAAATGACATGATAATAAAAATACGTCAAATCATATAAATTTGTTGAGGTTAACTGAATTATTTATTATTTACTATGAAATGTAATGGATTGAATATGCAAGACTGTCATGGGGAGCAATAAATGGTTCATGTGCTTAGTTTCAAAAATATATATATATTTTGCATGACGAGTTTAATTTTGTTTACGAAATTTCAGATTGAATAAGATTTTTTGAGATCGTCAATTTGATCCTTATTTAACTATGAAGATCTACGAGCAAGAACGACCGTTTGTGGATTGAGTGCTGCTAGAACGGTGCAACACTACATCGAAGGTGGGTTAATGGTCGAAAGGGAACGTCTATGAGTTTCTTGATCTGCTTGGATTCATCGGGAGGAAATGAATAGGATAACCTATCTGGTTCCAACTTTTTTTTTTTCCTACAAACTTATCAAAACAACATCATTTCAAATAAAAATTATCACTTAGTTTGTAAATTAAAATCCATTGATAATTCACTTAGTTTGTTAATAACTTAATATTATCGACCTTTTCTTATACTTCATTTTTATAATTTAACGGATTAATGACATTTCAATAACGCGATTGGGATTTTTTAGATTATTTAAATCCTCCGGTGCCAACGTAATGCTCACCGATCACGATACCGTGAGGACATGGTATCATTTATTCACCATTCTATCCAAACATTTTTCTTACTATTACATAAATGGCCTTATCTATTTTCTCATATATTTACAAATTTTATTTATTATTATTACATAAATACCCTTATTTATTTTCTCACAAGTGTCTGAACTTTTTTCCTTTTACTTGGTGGCCTAGAAGTCATATATATATACGGTTTTGCTAAGAAGCGCTCAAACCATTAGCGTAATGGAATTTTTGCTACAGTGTTCATGCAGCCAACCAAGTGGAGCAAAAATTCCGTTACGATAACAATTGGAGCGCGCATTAAGGCGCGCTCCAGGGCGCACCTTAATAAATCCGTATATATATATTCACGTGCGAGAAAATGTTATGAAGTACATATGCATACTCTCTATAAGGAATGCATTGTTAAGCCTTTAATCGTCAAAATTAATAATGAACTGTCTTTTTTTATTTAAAAAATATACATTTGATCCAATACATCTATTGTCTATTTATCATTTTAAAATATGACATATTAAATATATATTTATTGCAGATTTTATTTATTTAACATAAAAATATAGATTGACTGTTAACTTTAGCCTTTAGAGACATAAGTGCATCCTATATGAAATAATCAGTGCACTCCATGACATTATACTATATATATAAGGTCATTCTTCACTTGTTTCACGTTTTGTATTTATAAATTTTGTAATTTTTTGTTTTGGACAGTTTATTTGGAAATATAAATTTATTTATTTATTTATCGTTCTAATCTGATTTTTTTATATGTATATAACAATATCATGCTCAAAAATTTATATATATATATATATATATATATTTATAAATTTGTAATATTTATAGTATATAAAAAAAAAAAAACCATCAAAAGTAAATATACTTATTTCTACAAAAATGAAAAGTACCTTTCCCTTACTCTTCCATTTCCTGGTGATCACAAGCCAAACAAGCTATAAATTCCGTATTTTGTCACGTATGGAGACGACATTTCAAGCAAATTGGAAATCTTTATCAATGTTTTTTCATTCCGTTAGTTAATGATTTTGCTAGCTTAGGTATGAAATATTCTTTTATTTTGTTTCCTTACATTCTCTGATACATCCCAAAATAATAAATTTGGGATTCCATTTTATACTCCTCTTTTTCTTAAAAAAAAAAAAAAAAAATCCTTTGAATTCGAATGTTTCCTTTTAACTTGCATTCATTTTAGGGTTTTTCGTCAAAATGGTTCCACATGTTTGGGTCAAAATATTGTTGGATACTTTTTTTTTTTTTTTCAGCCATTAATATCTCATATCAATTTACGGACAGTCATTAAAGTCCACACCACCCAATTCCAGCCATTTTCATGGTAGTGCCGATCATATGACACACTCATGAGAAATTTTTAGAGATAAAATCATTCTTACACTTTAATCTTGGAAAATAAAATTGTAGTAAAATAATCAATTTACTTAAACAAAGGACAATTTTATCCATAAACATTTCTCACAAGTTTGTCATGAAAATAATCGGAATTGGATAATATGGATCTTAATGGCTGTCTAGAAATTGAAATGAAACCTTAATGGCTAAAAAAAAAACATAATGAACCCAACAATGTTTTGACCCAAATATATGGAACCATCTTGGCTAAAAGCCCATCATTGTAATAAAAAAGTTTGCCCTCATCCGTTAAAACATTGCATCGTCTATTCTCTTAATAAATTTTTACTAATTTAAAAGATGAGGCATTTAATTATGACCTACTCAAAATGAAATATAAGACACTTACTCCAAGATGAAGAGAGTATTAAATATCATTATTATATTTTAAATTACACTTTAATTTTTCACCTAGATATTGTTTTGAAAATTTGTACATCTTGCACGATCATTATCATTGAAAATATTATTTATCCACACCCTTCTAGTTTTTTTCTCTAGAGAATATGAGTTGCTAATTTGTAGTAAAATCAATTATGTATAGAATGATCTAATTACTATAAATCAACCATTGTCTGCCCTCTAAATTATCATCCCACATTTGTAATTGATCTATTACTAAAAGTTTTTGTTGCTAGGGTTACAATGGAAATATTGTAGAAAATACTCAAATTATTTAGCATTTAATTAAATATCTATATTTACCTTTTACAACTCATGAAATAACATATTAACTTCTATAAATAATTATTATATTATCTTTATATATTAACGAGAAATATGAATAGCATTGTACATCCATTTGAACGCACCCTATTCGTACAACACAATTGACGTATTGGTTATTAATGACAAAACGATATATAATAATGCACAACAAAATATCAAAAGACCAAAGAAGCAAATTTGATTATTTAAATTAATTTTTTAAGTACATGTATTTCAAATAAAAGAAAAACTAGCACACTTAGTGTCATGTAGGGACGAATGTACTCTGACTTTGTAGGGGCAATTGCCCCTTTAAATTTAATATAAGCTACTATAGATATGAATATATAATATAAATATAATTAAAATATTTTTTCCCTCGCTTGAACAAGAAAAAAAACGACAATAATAAAACAAGAAGGGATGATTAAAATGTGTAAAATCTTTAAATATTTTAAATCAATTTAAAGGTGGAAGAAATGGAAATTTACTTCTTCTTCTCTTTCTAGATCAAAATTATTTTTATCAATTGACAATTAAAAACAAAATACGTGACAAATATATACGGTGCCTTAAGTAATTTTTTTGAGTTCTAAAAAAAAATCAAAATATTTTAAGATTCAAAATGATGTTCATATAATATATTTAAAAAAAAATTTCTATCAAAGTCGAGAGCATAATTTATTTTTCTAGATAACATTTATAGAAGTTGACATACTTTTTATCTTAAATTCTATTCTCCCATAAATATAAGATGTCAAAATAAAATAAAATAAAACAAAAGAATAAATGTCATGTGTGGTTCATGAACTATTTTGATTTTCTAATTTTGATCCATAATGTTTTTTTTTTTTGTCGTCTTTGCTCATCCATAAATTTTAATATGATAACTTTGGACCATGTTGCTTTATTTTATTTTTGGTATGTTTGGTTATTTTCACCTAAAACATGTTTTTAGCCCTTTGTATCGGGAATAAGAAGGGAATTATGGGAATATCATTTTTTTTTTAATCCAATCCATAAATAATAGTTTGTCATTTTCACTTTTGGTCTTGAATGTTTTTCGTTAAAAATAAATTTTTTCCCCTTTGTATATTTTAAGTAAAAAAACTTTAACCAACTCAATTACCAAAGACATTTATTTTATTTTTATATTTAATAATATATATCGTTTTCAATAAAATTCCTCTCAAATATTAAATATATTGGCAAAATAAATAAATCACATA
>JAOXNR010000013.1:15552037-15586004 GCA_028571225.1 Parsonsia alboflavescens
TATATATGCACACAATAATTTTAATGAGATAAGATAAAATTATATTTTAACATTTTTCTTCAATTTATTTTATTGGAGTGATTCACCAATACTTTATATATTTTGTTTTTATTATTCTTAAAATCCATTGCAATAAGAAAAAAATTTTATTTAAAATTATCTTAAAATAATAAAAATTGTTTTAAAAATACCAAAATAATTCAAAGTAAAGTTTCCATCTAAATCATGCAAGAGAGCACAATCAAGATTTGTTTCATACCCCCCAACTCTATTCGATTTCCTTTAGTTATGGCTAAATTTTGAAAATGAATGTCTATAACTTATTATAATAATTTATTAATTAGAAGATTACAATTTTTAGCAAGTAACTATATGAAAAAAAATTCATTGGCACATTGTGTTTAGGAGACCGCCTTCTCAATTTGATTTTAAGAAATTCAAGAGTTCATAATGATTCTTTTGTTCTTTGACCTTTAGGGTTTTGTATTAGTTTAATCTTAGCTAGAATAGCTTGTTTACATACTTGTAATTTAAGTTCTCCTTTAGGATAACTATTTTTGTACTTCTTTTTTTTTTATAAAAAATTTATCTTTCTAAAAAAAAAAAAAAAAAAAAAAAAATCAAAATCAAAACATATTATTTAAAATTGATTTTAAGTGTTTTGATGCCGATAATAACTGTTTTTTCCCCTACCTATAAATAAATAAATATATATATATATATATATATATATATATTATAAATGACCTTTTTTTTTCGATGCACTTCGACATTCTACCAGGATGGTATTGGTGGGATTTGAACTCGAGACTACGACCTATTCGTTCCCTTCCTATATTTTTATTATAAAATATACTTATATATGATATATTGTTAAATAATATTTAACATTATTTAAGGCTATAAATGTTTTGGGTTTATCGTGATTTGATATTGTATATGCAATTTCAGACCTATTTAGATCAGATTTCGATTATATATACATATAATCAATTATTTATATAAATAAATATATATATATATATATATATATACATATAATGTATATTTTTCTATTATTATTTTTATTATTTTTTTATTTGATTATTAAATTTTAAATATATATTACGTAAATGTTATAATTATTATTTAATAAATAGTATTGATTGATTATTTTAAATTTAATGTATATGAGTGTATGCTTTTATTTTTTTACTTGAAGTTTTTTTATGATTTACCTAAATTTACTTTCTTTGATATATTTATAAGAAAATATAAATAATATCATTTATTTTTTGTATTAGAAAATGGAAAAAAAAAATGAAAATTGAGTGAAGTGAGGTATATCCAATGTAGGATTTGGATTTAATTAGATAACGGATAGGTGCGAGCGTTACATTTTTTAATCCGGTACCATCTGCCAGGAGTCACTGATTTTGGACCCGTTTAATAATTAATAGCCTTTAAAGCCCTAACAGTACAGTAGTTACGCACTGCCTTTGATTGCAGCCCTACTCTAGCTCCAAAATGTGCAAGTAAAACCCTAAATTCGAACTTTAAGTTTAAAAAAAAAAAGAAAAAAAAAAGAAAAAAAAGGGAAGGGGTTGGAATTGGAAATGTACGCAACCCGGTGGCACTCGTCTCGGTGTTCCTCTCCTTTTCGCCGTCGCGCATGCCTTTCCTCTCTTCACTCTCAGTTCTTATTTCGCAAACCAGCCGATCATTATACAGCTCCCACTCCCGCAAACTCTTTTCCACTCTCCAACCATCCTCTCTTTTTTCCCGTGTCATGGCATCCGTGCCGGTGGAGGACTCTCTCCGCAAGGAATTAGCCCATAAACAGTCCACCATTGAAACCCAAGCCACAGCGGTTCGGCAACTGAAAGTATCCGGGGCTTCCAAGACCGATGTTGATACTGCCGTTCAAGCTCTCAACGCGTTGAAGCTTGAGAAGGCTTCAATCGAGTCTCATCTCCAAGCCGCGGTCTGTGGATTATCCGCCAACCGGGATGCATTCCGTCAGGCCCTTGTTAATACACTGGAAAGACGTTTGTTCTATATTCCATCGTTTAAGATATACGGGGGTGTTGCTGGTCTTTATGATTATGGGCCTCCTGGCTGTGCCATTAAGTCCAATGTCCTTGGTTTCTGGCGGCAGGTGAGCTTGTCAATTCTTCCATTTCCAATGGCTTTGTGTCTGGCTCTTCCAAAGTTCGCATATTTTCCGAAAACTAAACGTTACTACATGTGCTTGTTTTCTGTATTGTTCCTGTTGTTTGGGCAGCTTACCATTTTTGGCGACTCTAGTGGATGTCTATGGATATGATTTGCACCGTCTATTTTCTGTCTCACCCCGGGGGGAATTTTGTCTTACATTTGAGTCTTTTTTTTTTCTCCCGAGGAAGGGACAATGTTGAGTTCTGAAAATTCTAGTTAAAATAGCTACCAGAAGGAAAAGCTCATTAGTATGTGTCTGGACACCCCCTCCTAATTTTCTTTTAAATACTTGTTTCTTATATCCCTTTGTTCTGTTTCAGCATTTTGTTTTGGAAGAAAACATGTTGGAAGTTGATTGCCCATCTGTTACACCTGAAATTGTCCTGAAGGCCTCTGGTCACGTTGAAAAGTTTACTGATCTTATGGTCAAGGATGAGGAGACTGGGACATGTTATCGAGCTGATCATTTACTCAAGGATTACTGTAAAGAAAAGCTTGAGAAGGACTTAAGTATAACCTTAGAAAAGGCTGCTGAGCTGAAACATATTCTTGCAGTTCTAGATGATCTCTCTGCTGAAGAGTTAGGTGCCAAGATCAAGGAGTACAGTATAACTGCACCAGATACTAAAAATCCCCTTTCAGAGCCTTATCCATTCAATCTCATGTTCCAGACATCGATTGGCCCTTCTGGCTTGATACCTGGGTGAGACAGGTTATCTTAATGTGTTTTGTATTTTTGTAAGTTTGAGTTGGTGTCCATTTTCTGTTATTGGTTGAGGCACCGTCAACTATTTGTATAGATTCTGTTCATTAAAAACTTAGAGACCGAGGCTTGTATAGAAATAATTCAACTTTGAATTTGACAGGTAAAAGACTTTTTAACCAAATGCCTTTAGTCTTATGTAAACATACATGGTGGATATCTTCAAGAGGAGGAGATGCTATGCTCTGATCTGTGTGCTTCCTGTCAGCCTTCTGCTTTTAGAACTTATATGAATGCCCTTGTAAGGTTGTGGATATTTCTTCTTTGACATCATGCAGGTTCATGCGTCCTGAAACAGCACAAGGAATATTTGTGAATTTCAAAGAACTTTACTATTATAATGGAAACAAGCTTCCCTTTGCAGCTGCTCAGATTGGTCAAGCTTTCAGAAATGAGGTGACACATTTCTTTTAAACTTTGCACATCTTGGTTGCTGTGCATCAATTGGACTGTTGTAAGCATGTTAATAAAAGATTTAAAATATGCAAACTTGATATTATTCTTTCTAAGTTATCCAGATATCTCCTCGACAAGGCCTTTTGAGAGTCCGTGAGTTTACGTTAGCTGAAATTGAGCACTTTGTTGACCCTGAGGACAAATCTCACCCAAAATTTTCTGAAGTTGCAAACTTGAATTTCCTAATGTTTCCAAGGGAAGAACAAATAACTGGACAATCTGCAAAGCAAATTCAGATTGGTGATGCAGTTTCAAAGGTCAGTTTCTGATGATTGGTTTTCTAGATGCTTTTCTTCTTTGCTAATTGTTCCTCCTCTCCCTATTTCTGTTCATAGTCCTTTTGATCTTCTGGTTTACCTGCTTTTATTATTTGGTTAAGAGAAGTGTTTATGATCATGATTTTCTTGTTTCCTTTATATGGTCAAAATTGAGTATTCCTGTAAACTGCTTCACTGTGTCCCCACCCATATTCTCCAGGGAATTGTCAACAACGAAACACTCGGTTACTTCATTGGGAGAGTATATCTGTTTCTAACATGGCTTGGAATAGACAAACAACGTTTGCGCTTCAGGCAACACCTTGCAAATGAGATGGCTCACTATGCGACTGATTGTTGGGATGCTGAAATTGAATGTTCATATGGCTGGATCGAGTGTGTGGGAATTGCTGATAGATCTGCATATGATTTGCGTGCTCACTCTGTAAGAATTGAATACCTTTTTGGGGGGGAAGATATCTCTAATAATTTTGAAATTTAATATTCTAGAGGACTTGTGTAAATTAGTGCATTTGATTGAGTTGTATAAGTATCTTGGATTATTACTAGAGGGGTTGTTTCTTAATGCTCCTTATTGACTATGTTGAGATCTTCAGATGCATATGCAGGATGCAGATTATTTTGCTTCTTTTTACTGATAGAATGTTGCACTTCGGTGTCACAGGATAAAAGTGATGTTTCACTAGTAGCTCGTGAAAAATATTCAGAACCCAGGGAAGTTGAGGTAACTGTGTACCCTCTTGCTAATTATGGCATGTCATTATTTACCTTTGCAGGTGATAACTGGATAACTTGATGGGTGAATTTTAGAAATTAGTTATAGCTCCAGTTAAAAAAGAACTTGGCATCGCATTCAAAGGGAACCAAAAGATGGTTACTGAAGCTCTGGAGGTAGTCCTTTAGCTTTTCTTTCTTACTTTGAAAATGATAAAAATGTCAGCTAATCAAATATCGGTGAAACATTTCATTGTCATTTGCCTTTGAGATGTACTATACATTATTATTTTGTGTTAGTAGGTGTATGTACTTTTTTGCCTTTTTCTTTTTCGTTTTCCTTGTAAAATTTGTCAACAGTAGCAGGAGTGATAGATATGAAAGTGAAGACATAGTTTGGTACCTGTTTTTATGTATAGCAGAAGAAAGATGCCATGAAATATAAATACATTCAGTGCTTTCCCACTCTATCACCTAATGCATTCTTTGCCTTCCTTTACCAGGCAATGGATGAAAATGTAGCTCTTGCCATGAAGGCTGATCTGGAATCCAAAGGAGAAGTGGAGTTCCATGTTTGCACTCTCGGGAAAATTGTGACTCTTAAAAAAAACATGGTCTGCATTTCCAAGGAAAAAAAGAAGGAACATCAGAGAGTTTTTACACCTTCTGTGATAGAGCCCTCTTTTGGGATTGGACGTATCATCTATTGTCTTCTTGAGCATGCTTTCTACACAAGGCCAAGTAAAGCTGGGGATGAACAGCTAAATGTGTTCCGTTTCCCTCCTCTTGTGGCACCAATCAAATGCACTGTGTTCCCACTTGTTCAGAGTCAGCAATATGAAGAAGTAGCAAAAATCATCTCCAAGTCACTGACCTCTTCTGGGATCTCACACAAGATTGACATAACAGGTATGCAGCTTAATAATGTGAAACATCTGTAGCAAATGGCGATTATATATTAGCCTTGCATTTTGCTGGGCATTGGATTTGCATGTGATAGATAACTGAAAATGATTGCTCTACTCCCAGTGGCAATTTGATTGAATTAGATTTAGTGCAACAATTTGAGGCTTTCGATCTTTCTATTGTGATAGACTGAATGGAGTATGGCAAATCTCAAGTTAAAAGAAGAAAAACAGCTTTCGACCATTTGCTTGGTACTCAAATGGGAAAGACAGGATAGGAAATGATTGGAAAATACTTCTCAGGATGAATATTGAAATTTAAGAAGGATATTTCTAGTATTATCTCAGATTATTTGAAGTGTGATCAAGAGTATACATTACCTGCCAAGATTAATTGATTAGACCCATGTGTGTACAATTTTGAAGGTACTTCAATAGGGAAACGGTATGCTAGAACAGATGAGCTGGGTGTACCCTTTGCAATTACCGTTGATTCAACATCATCAGTGACAATTAGGGAGAGAGATAGCAAGGATCAAATCCGGGTTGAGGTGGAAAAAGTGGCATCACTTGTGAAGGAGGTGACTGATGGACGGAGCACCTGGGAAGATGCATTGAAGATGTACCCGCTGCATTCTTCAGGATCTGCAGAGGAGTAGGACATTTAATTTGGATTCTTTAGGAATTGGAAGTTTTTTAGGATGAGTTTATTAGTATTCATTCATTATTTTGGTATTGAGTATGCAATAATATTATTAACTAATTTGCAAGCCTGTGAAGGTGACATTAAAATTTTATTTATAAGTTTGCCATGTATTATCCAAATGATAAAGTTTATAAGAAATGATCAAGGCGTGTGCTTCAACTTTTATTTTGTCTCTGGAGACTGGATAGAGTTGAGGGAAACTTACAATTTTGTTTCCACCATATGTATTCAAGATTTCACAACCATAATATTTGATGCTAAAGTTATTATTCTTCTAACAAATTATTAGTACTATTTGTTTCATGTTTGACTCCTAATGTTATTGAAAAGGATAACAGGCAGTATTAATTGTTAACCCTTGATAATGGACAATAAATTTTTGTTTCCACAATCCTCTCGTACTGATGTGTAATTTGTAATTTTTCTTTTAAACCAAAAAGGGAGGGGGTCAAATTTTTTTTTTAAAATTTTTTAAATTTTTTTATTTGTGTGTGTGTTTTTTATTTTTTTTTTAGGAAAGAGCTGTGCATCGGTGCCAGTGAAAATATTTTTACTTATAAAAGAGAAAAAAAGGGTATTTTGACTAAACCCTCAATAAGAGGAAAAGGGAAAAAAAAAAAAAAAAAAAAAAGGAAGAAAAAACATTGGAAATTAAATAATGAAGAAGAAAAAAGAAGAGTGCGTGGACATCTTGGATGTGTCATTTGTATGTCCCTTTGCTCGGTTCCTCTGCTCTGCATTTGTCTACCGTCTCGTCTCCCATAAGCCGTGATTTCCAGAAAACGAAACCCTAAAGCACAGGCACGAACGAGTAAAGATGCTGAGAGTAGCTGGGAGGAGGCTCTCTTCTCTCTCATGGAGGCCGTCACAGGCGTCTCCTGCCGTTATTTCTGCTAGCCCCTTAAATACCTTTGATTCATCATCGGATTCCTCCAGATCGTTGATCTTGTCACCGCCTCCAACGTCCTCTCTTGCTTCCGCCTTTATCCATCAAATCAGAGGTCAGACCTTCTCTTTTTGGTTTTTCTTTTCGATCTTGTTTTAGATTTCAGCACTCTCGCTGCTTCAATTTTCTTGCTTTTTTTTTTTCTGTGTCAAAATGCGTACTTTTGACTGCTGTAGATCCTTTTTATTCATTATATGTTTACAACTTACTTTTTTCTTTTAATAAAAAATTTTCTGTTATGTTTATTTGTTTTTATCATAACTGATTTGATGTCAGATAGAAGAGACCCTAGATTTAACCCCCTATTTCCCCCTGATTTGGGGTTTGAACTGACCTGGGTTATATTTGATTTGTGGTAAAGCCTTTTATAACCTGAATACAATAGTCCGGACTGGTTGAATATGTCTTCTGATGCATTTGGATTTCACGTTTTCTCTGTTGAAAGGCCTTGTTATCTTCTTTCGTTCTAGTGTCTATCTCCCGCGTGTAATCTATCTTCGATTTTTTTTCTTGTTGATGGCATACAGAAGACATGCCCTGCAAATCATTCTCTTCAGCCCTGTCCAGATATAAAAAGGATAGTTTCTTCAATATTAGAACGTTGAAGACTTTATTAGGCAGTGAGAAAAATACCTTGTATGCATGTAAAATTTATTCCTTTCATTCCTCGATGCTTAAGTATAAAGAACTCTCTGTCGTAGTTAGAATGATTTTCAAAATTAGGAACCTTTTCTTTTTCAAGGTTGATGTTTTACCTCTGCTCCATCTTTCAATTGACTTACTCATTTTGGCAACATATATATCTTTTAATGATTTTTTGTAACTAAAATGTGAAGTGGAATTGCCGAATTTGTTATGTCTACATGTATTAGTAGTCTCAGCTAGATGTGAATGGCTGCCTTTTCTTTCTTTGTTTATTAATTCACTACTGAAGTGAAAAAGTGGCCTGCCTAGAGGATACTTGAATCATTTGGAAGTAGATATGCATTACAAACAAAAAGGGGAAAAGAAAAAAAAATTTGTGTGCACACTTGTATCAGATGGAAATGTCTTGAGTAGTCTCACAGGGTTGGGTTACCTTTCTTATAATTTGCAAGTAGCCTTCCGATGGTTTGATGGATGGATTAGGTGAGAACACTGAGCAGTCTCATTCAGTTGTGATAAACCTTGAAATTTTAATGTTAAGCTTTTTATACCTATTGCTTTTTGACAAATATAGTTCATGATAGTAGGACTTTTCCATGGCTACGCAAATGACTACAGATAAATTACTTCCAAAGAAAGCTATCATCAAATTGTGTCTATACTTGCTTTTATTGAGCTGTGGAACCAGTAATTAGAACAGTAGATTTTTATCTCCTGAATATTCTTATGATGTTGAGATTTTTTAATTTTGTTTAAACTGCTAGTGTTATTTCTTCATGCACCCTTGCTGCTGAAATATACCTCAAGTTTGTGTCTTTTTGCTTTTCTGAACAAAGGCTCTTTGCTTTAGGGGTCTCAGTTATTTTTGTGCTCGTGAACTTTGAATACCCTATACTACATGCTTTTATTAATGTATATAGTCAAGATTATATGAGATCTTTTCTCACTTAACTCTGAATACATATTGCTTGGGTATATTACTTGCTTTATTAATATGTGTACTCTCACAGGGTTTTCCTCAGAATCTCTTGCCCCAGCTAATGAAATTGGGTTAGTTCATGACATGCCAGCTACTGTGGCAGCTATTAAGAGTCCAAGCTCAAAAATTGTCTATGATGAGCACAACCATGAGCGATATCCTCCTGGTGACCCCAGCAAACGTGCATTTGCTTACTTTGTTTTAACTGGAGGCCGGTTTGTGTATGCTTCATTGATCCGTCTCTTGGTGCTTAAGTTTGTCCTCAGCATGTCTGCCAGCAAAGATGTTCTTGCACTTGCCTCTCTTGAGGTGGATCTATCCAGCATTGAGCCTGGAACAACTGTCACAGTAAAGTGGCGTGGAAAGCCTGTTTTCATAAGGCGTCGGACAGAGGATGACATAAAATTGGCAAACAGTGTTGATATTGGCTCCCTTCGTGACCCACAGGAGGATGCTGTGAGGGTAAAGAATCCCGAGTGGCTTGTGGTTGTAGGGGTATGTACCCACTTGGGATGCATCCCGTTGCCAAATGCTGGTGACTTTGGTGGTTGGTTTTGCCCTTGCCACGGTTCTCATTATGATATCTCTGGTAGGATCCGCAAAGGACCTGCACCATACAATCTGGAAGTGCCTACTTACAACTTCTTGGAAGAGAACAAGTTGCTCATTGGTTGATTTATGGAAATTATTTGAAGGACACTGTATAACTGCTGGATTAATATTAGTCTTAGTCCAGATGAGAGAGGATAAGATCTTTTACTCATTCCTTTTTGGTTTTTGTTCCTTAATGTCTTTATCCAGATTCTAGTTTCCCCTTGCTCTATATGATGTGGATTTGTCGCATAAGCCATGATGGGTTGGGCCGAGTCTTGCCTCTCCCAGAATAATTCTGCTGTCTTTTCTATTTGGAATATATACGTTTTCAAATAAACAGGTTTACGGGTATAAGATAATTTGAGCATGGCATTTTTTGGGAAACTTCTCAATGTTCTCTACTATATATATATATATATAAAATATATTTTTGTGCCCTGTTCAGTAATTAAAGGTGATGAATAGTGTGTTTTATCCAGTTCATAGCTTAGCTGATTCCATTCCTTGCTCCACTAGAAAAGAACTTCCCTTGAACTCCCGGTAATACCATGGTGTACCAAAGTTTCACGTTCGGTTGGAGCAATACCTCACAAGCCGTGCTGCTAACCTAGGGGTCAATTTTGCCAGCTCTCCTTATATTTAAGCTGCAGCCAATAGGGGCAGTGCCTCTGAGGTTTTCTGGGCTTCAACTGCTTATAGTATGATATTAAAGAAGTGGCTTTCCCCGCAGATCATCTATTTCATACAGATGCCATTTACACTCAATTAGGCATCGGCAACCATGCTACGTCCGCAATAACAAAAAGTGAAGCATGGATTCTCAAAGAAATTCAGTCCCTATTGGAAGGGGCAAAGGCAAGTTTTTAATCAGTAGGTGACATTATTTAAAGAGGCTTCTATCACTCCTTTTTGGTTAAGCAAAAAGGACAAGGATGAAGTGCTCAAGGTAAAAACAGTGAACTTCTGTTCTTCACCATAATCGGGAAATCTGGAACTGAACCTAATCATGACAGCCAATTTTACCAGTTGACATCACAATCACGAAACATACTTCTACTGTGTGTATTTTCTAAAAGGAGATGTATACTAAAAACAAATGTCCTTGGTCATCCCATCGATAATTGATTACTTTCAGAATACATATTAGAGTTCCGAGTACCAAGCTGAGCTAAAGCCAAACAGACAAAGTAAGTATAAATGCGAAAGCATTATTAAGTCCTCGACAGAGGCCCGAGGAGATGGAACAGTGAATACTTGACCCTCTCATGTACAGTTCATCTTTAGTAATGTAATATTAGGTAAATAAATAAGCCATGGAAGAACCATGAACTTGGTATCCATTATTGGACCCAATGAACAAAGGGTAGTTGAATTGATCAACATTCAGCAGTCCTGGATAGGAACCAGTGGTAGTTTTCCCCCATATATATCTGGAAGCTGGTTCTCATCAATGTCATTAAGCAAGGTTGATCTTATCTTTTTATTCTCAACAAAAATTATCTGCAGAAATATTAAGGACATATAGAGTCAGTCAGCTGATGATGATGAATATATTTGTGGGAGAGAGTGACTCTATGCCCTAAAAATTTTTTATACAAGCATATGGATATTGGGGCAACTTACAAGGTTTTTCCAGATTCAAGAATCTAATTTAGGTTGTGTTCCTAACATCATGATTCCCTTCACTTTTTCAATGAGCTTTTGGGAGGGGGAATGTTTAACAGCGTATCTCAATCAACATTAAAAAGACAATGACACAGTTTAGCAGAATCATTGGACATGATGAAGCATGCAAACACATAGCATTTAATTATCCTGCATTCTGATTTAACATTTTGCGATATTGTTGTCTTGGACGTATTAGTTTAACAGAAATGTAAAACTAGATAAAAAACTACCTTCTTCTTTGTTTTGTTGTCAATAAATGGATAAATAACCTTCCACGCGGTCATGAATATATATGGCACATTGACTATGAATAACTTGCCCAGCCTCTCCGGGTAGCAATCCTGGCAATGAGAGAATCAAAATAAAAGTAAGCTTATCAAGTTGTAGAATCTCGACAGCTGAACTTTGTTAATATGGTAGAAATGTAAACCTGTAGAATTGATAGAGCTGCCAGGTATCCACGAATATCGCAGTTGGTATATCCCCAGCCATCAAGGTCAGCGATGCTCATAAACTTCTCCTGTCCACTTGGCATTCTGAAAAGGAGAAGAGCATAATCAAGAAAGATGACATGGTATAGCTGCTGTCTAATCCATAACTAGTGTAAATTAACTAAGAAATATGGCATGAAGGTCGTTGACCTTCTATTGGTAGCAAGAAAATGCACTTCTAGGAATGAATCAACACCAGCATATTTTTTTTACAGCAAGTGGTGGAACAATATTTTGCTAGTTACTCTTGGGCTTGAAAAAAATGAAGAAACTGCCCTCATTCAACTGATTAGAAATAATTCAGTATGCGTGAAGATGATTTCCATGCTGAGTAATGTATTTTTTTCAACAAAACCCAACAAATGCCTTTTAAAGGATTTTACCTGGAACATATTTTGTCCAGAGAGAAGGTAACAAAACCTGTGCAAGAGACAAGAAGATTCAGCATCAAGTCAGGAGCTGCTCAAGTATTTGGATAGGTACTAATGGGATATTATGTGCCACATACAGGGCGAAAGCAAGAAAAGAATCAAATCCATATACACAAGTGTCTAAAAACAGATATATTGTGGATGCATACGCTTGAATTCTTCCAAACTGGCTTGCTTGTGACGTCCACCAAAAACGACTACTATGGGGCGACCCAACTTATCTTGTCCTTGCATAAATAGTTTATCATGGGCAAGATCATTCGCAATCTCTGATGGAGATATGGTACCATTTGGAACAAATTCTTTCCTCCAACTGAGATACTTGAGAAACAGTGTAGAGGCCTTCTCAATATCTAGATTACGAGCTCTCAGGAATCTCCTGATCATAAAGTCATCCACATCCTACAATAAACAGAAGAGGACCGTCAAAATTTTGACTGAACTATGAGATGGTAACCGATGGAGTTGCAACACAAGACGAGAAAATGTGGGATTGAAAAAAAATAAAAATAAAAAAATAAATAAAGAAGAAAAAAAATCCTAGTTCCAATTTCAAAATGTACATAAGATTGAGCACTAAAACTCTACTTTGGATACGACACCATATAGGAACCTTATTTTAAGAAACACATGAAAATGGAATAATATATCCACCAATATTCTAAGTTAAGCCAGGAAGAGCAAGGAGATTTGCAATAGAAAAGGCCACATACTTTTGAAGCCCATTTCTGGAACTGCAATTCTCATTTATTTTTTCAGCTCAATTGCAGTAACGGTGTAAAAATTTTCCATTTATAACAAAGTTGTTCACAACAAAAAGAGAAAGATTTCAGCTTGACGGCAAAGTCTGAATTTTGAAGTAGAAAATGATGTGAATGAATTAATATGCCTGGTAGAAAGGAGAGTAAAGTAAAGAGAGATTAGGGGGCGACCTTGGCGGAGGGATCTTCTCTTTCGACGAGGGCTCTCATGATCTTGATTTTACCGCGCTCAATTTCATCGTCGTTCGACGTATCCTGCTGATCTTGCACCATATCGTCGTTCCCAGATTCTTTGTCCGATGATTCTGCTGCAGATGAGACAGATGGCTTAGAACTGAACTGGAATTTCTTGAGATAAGAAGTCATTCTGCTTTGTATGCTCTTTTCTCTATCTATGTATCCAAAAGGCCACGGGAAGGGAATGAAAGAAATGTAGGCAGCACAAAACAGGAAAATAAGAGGAAGAAGAAAAACTAGGACTCTGGGGATGTAAACATCAAGTGATTTCGAGCTCTAGCAGGGTAGGCCGCAGCAATTAGTACTCCATTAAAGACTCTTGAGCGAACAGCAGGTGTAATCGTTGTTAAGGAGAACTCTTTTTACTTTCTGGGCCTTCTTCTTTTGTGTGTGTCTGAAAAGATGACGTGAATCTACCAAACAAATACCCAGATGAAACCAGAAACCAGAAGATTCTTGATCTTGTCTTTTAATTCACTTGTGGATTCAAGGTTGAATACAACCCAACTAATATTGAATGTGTGTCTAAAAAATTGACATGAAGCTACCAAACAAATACACGGATGAAACCAGAAACCAGAAGATTTTTGATCTTGTCTTTTCATTCCTGTGTGGACGGAGTCCTTCTGACACAAATGCACGTTCAAGATTGAATACAACTCAACTGATGTTGAATATTTATTGAGGCTTCTTGATTTGAGGAAAAAATGCAGTGTAATTAGGTTTGACCAGTCCGTGGTTAATTGAAATTTGTATTCCAAGGTTTTGACATTTTTCTGGGCGTCACCGTTAGACCCATACCGCCTGATTATTTATTGTATTTTGCGTATCGAATCAAATCTCAGGCAGAGAGTTGTGTTGTGTTTATTGACTTGTTTCTGAATGTTAGATTTATTTAGTTTAAGGGCCAGATTCTTGTCGGTCAAAGTTTTCACTAGTCACGGATGTTCCATCCTAGTTATAGTGATTCTTTGTATTTCCTCACTAATCACTACCCATCAATTATAGAGGTTTTTTGTATCCTGTCATTAGTCACAAAGGTTTTATGTATCAGTAGGGATGTAAATCGAGGGATGTTACCCACTAATCACAGACGTTCTTTGTATTAGAAGAAATGAATAGGTCGATAGTTCGGGAATATTACATTTTTCGAGATTCGAACCTTCGTCAGTCGTGAGGTCTCTCTCCACATGACTTCTGTCTAAACCTTTTAAAGTGACTGATCCCACCGTAAAACAACCCCATATCCCAAAAATCCCAAAGGATTATTTTAGAAAAATAGAGTTCCATTATGCTATTAAGAGGATTCGAATCCAGAACCTTAGGCAGCAATACATTAGATTTTCTTTTTCCTTACTCTTTAAAAAGTCGGTCTATTGTTTGACTATGACCGAGGACTGGTCCTATAGAGCGGCATTTTGGCCCGCAGTGAGCTAGAGTTGGGATCATTTGGGAACTCAATTTCCTATTACTTTTAATTTTTATCATTTTATTATCCTATTACTCTTAATTTTAATCTCAATATATACATATAAAATTTAATTTAATTTTTATTTGTCACACAATCTAAATTATTTTATAATTTTTATTACATTAAGGAAAATTATTATCATCTTACCTTCATTTATTATAAAGAAAAAATTGCAATTGTTAATGTGATTAAAAATAATATTTTTAGCATAATATACCTATATTTATAAATTTTTAATCAGTATAAAATGATGAAAAATACTCCATTTATATGGTAAAACGGAGATAATCAATTCGTTACTAATTACTTCAAAGTTATAAATGATTTGAGGAATAAGGGGCAAAAAAAGGGAGGGGATGGTTGGCCTTTTTGTAAGTTTTGGGCCAAATTAGTTTTCGAAATGAATCCACCCACCGGGAGCGGCGGCCTCTGGGTCAAATCGAAAAGGTCCTCTTCACCTCTCCGTCCCTCTCTTACCAAATCACTCCATTTTCCAATTATTTTATTTTTTATTAGTATAATATTAGTAAAACCTCTTTTTCTTTCGCGTTTATGTCAATAATCGCATTTCCATTTTCCCAGTTTCCTGCTACCCCTCTGGTTCCTTCTCTCCCATTGCATACAGTCGTTGAGACTTGCCAATTGCCATACCACCAACCCATAACCCTCACTGCCTCCATCCATGGCTTCCATTCTCAAGCTCTCAACTGTTTCCCCTTCCTTCTCCTTCGCTGCTTCTCTCAGTTCATCGCGATCTTCAAAGTCCCAGTGCTTGTTTCTTCGGAGGGACACCGACGCCGCATTTGATTCCTCCAGGCTTTCATCGTCCACTATCTCGTTGCGGGGTAACCCCGTTCTCGCGGGCTCCTTAGCGTATGATTCTTATTTCTTTCTCTCAGTTATTTATGCCGATTTTCGTCTTTTACACTTTCATGCTTTATTTTCAACATTTTGACTTTAAGTTACTCGGATCCTTTTCTGTTATTCAATCCTAATCGTATCAAATGGAGTCTACTTTTGGGATTTCAGAAAAAAAAAGAGAGTTCTGTTATTGATTTGTTGAAGGTGGCAAAAAGTTTACTTAAAAACAGATCGATATATTTTTTGTCCGTTCTTTATCTAGGTTCCTAATTGTGGATCATTGTGTAAACTCTTGAGCTTGCTTCACTTTAGAAATGGTAATTAGTTCTTCCTGTCTGAATTAACTTATTGATGCATTTGAAAATAGCTTCCCTTCTTTATGCAATTGAAAAATAGAAAAAGTTAAATAGCATTAAAATATCTACTTACTGCCCTTTAGTCCCCAAGCATTTTATTACTGAAAGTATCAAAGTAACCTTAACCTCTTGTGTTATGGGTTGTAAGAGATTCACATAAGCAAAATGAATATGAGCAGAACAACCCGACCAATTGCAGAAGGGGTCGGGTATTTATAGTTTCTATGAGTGTTTAAATAGTTATATTAAGATTCTTTGCAGTGTCAGATGCTCCCAAGTTGATGGAAATGGCAGCCATGTCAAGAGGACCACCCTTCATGATCTCTATGAGAAGCAGGGTCAAAGTCCTTGGTATGATAACTTGTGCCGTCCTGTTACAGATCTGCTTCCATTGATTGAAAGTGGTGTCAGAGGTGTTACCAGCAATCCAGCGGTGGGATATGATATTGTTTTTTTCTTTCATTGAAATCTTTTCTAATTCTCTACCTTCAGCCAAAAAGGAGAATTATTTGAGCTGGAGTTATTAGAGCTTTTCTTTTGCCTAATTTAGGATGTCTTTGAATGTAGATCTTCCAAAAGGCAATATCATCTTCAAATGCTTACAATGAACAATTCAGGTAATCTGAATGATTTTTCCTTTTTATACTCTGTCAATAGCCATTGGCCAATCCTATTTATGCAGTTTGCTTCTATGAGTAGAGTTGAGTCAAGACAATGTTGATTCTTTCGTTTTGCTCTTTGTTAGCACACTATCCATCTGTCTCCTGTGTGCATTGCATGTAAATGAAACCAAACTTTTGGTTGTCTGTTATGTGCAACCAAGCTATTTCTCTGTTGATGGGTAGTATCAGGTTTGAAGATTAGCAGCTAGTTGAAGCTTGAGATTGGGTTTCTTCTTTGGGGGGTGGTTTCCTTTTCCTTTTCATAATAGGGACACAAGAGGCTCCCTTGACTATTTATTTAAATTTATTAAGTGTAATCTTTCTGTAAAATAAATATATTGTAAACTTTCTATAAATAAAAATGCAGGGAACTTGTGCAAGCGGGAAAAGATATTGAAAGTTCTTACTGGGAACTTGTGGTGAAGGATATTCAAGATGCGTGCAAACTTTTTGAACCAATTTATGACCAAACGAATGCAGCTGATGGATATGTTTCTGTCGAAGTTTCACCAAGACTTGCTGATGATACTCAGGGAACAATATATGCTGCAAAGTGGCTTCATAAAAAGGTTGACCGTTCCAATGTTTATATTAAAATTCCTGCAACGGCTCCATGTATCCCTTCAATCAAGGAAGTGATTGCATCTGGAATAAGTGTGAATGTCACGGTAGGTGATGTTTCCTATGCTTAACTTCAATTACATATAGAAACATGATAATCTCCCAGGACTTGTTTGCAATAGGGATGTAGAAGTTGCATGGACTTTGTGTGAGAGAGATGGGCATGCTTTGACTTGTTTGTTTGTTCTGATGTTGCATCACCTATCATGAACGAGATATTATTATTGGGTGGGGGGTGGTTCCATAGGATGGTTGAGTTGCAGTTATACGTATGATTCTTACAGGGATAATTTGATTAGTTTGTACAAGATCCTCGTATCACTACAAAGCTCAGATTACTTGATAAATGTTCAAAGGGCAAAACAATCTGTTAAGACCTGCTGTGTATTCATGCTAGAACTTCTTGCAGTTTGATGGTTGTTTGGCAGTGAACCCATTCTCAGAAGAAGCGACACTTTTTCATACTTTGCTTGAATGGAAGGGAATTAACTTGGCTAAGGGATTCACAGGAAACTAGAAACCTCTATGTTTGTTTTCAATGAAATTTTTTCAAAGATTTGAACAAGTTTTTTACATTATGTGCAATTTCCTTTAGAGCCATACAAATTTTTGTTGGATTCAAATTGAAAGATGTAACTATTTTTCTGTTCTTTCCTTTTGTGTTATTAGTTTATTCAATTGGTATTTGCACTTGGAGATAGACTAAGAGTATTTTGTTTTGGATGAACAGCTCATATTCTCCCTTGCTAGATATGAAGCAGTCATTGATGCTTACTTTGATGGCCTTGAGGCCTCTGGGCTAAGTGATCTTTCTAAAGTAACAAGTGTTGCATCCTTCTTTGTTAGTCGAGTGGACACCCTTGTTGACAAGATGCTTGAAAAAATTGGAACTCCAGAGGCTCTTGGTCTCCGTGGAAAGGTAGTTGGGTTGGTTTTGAGGACTTCCCTTTTCCTGAGCATTAAGAACTTGCAAACTTGAAATCATCCCTTTCTCTTGAACTTCTGTTACAGGCTGCAAATGCTCAAGCAACTCTGGCTTACCAGCTCTATCAGAAAAAATTTTCTGGTCCAAGATGGGAGGCTCTGGTGAAGAAAGGGGCCAAGAAGCAGAGGCTGCTGTGGGCCTCAACCAGTGTCAAGAACCCAGCCTACCCTGATACCTTATATGTGGCTCCTCTAATTGGACCAGACACAGTATGCTATCTATTTTTTCCTTGCCACATTGTATCTTTGTGTTCTGCATTTGTGGCCCAATTGAAGAGATTAATTGTCATTTTAGATGAACTTATTGGAAACTGTTATATGTATGTTAAGTACTAATTTGTTGAACGGTTACTATTTTGTTTCAAAACGTAGGTTTCAACCATGCCCGATCAAGCGCTTCAAGCATTTATTGACCATGGTGCCGTCTCAAGGACGATTGATTCAAATGTTTCTGAAGCAGAAGGTATTTATAGTGCCCTTGAGAAGTTGGGTATTGGCTGGGACCGTGTGGGCACTCAACTTGAGGTTGAAGGAGTGGATTCTTTCAAGAAGAGTTTTGATAGCTTGCTTGAGAGTCTGCAAGAGAAGGCAAATTCTCTCAAGTTAGTGAACCTGTAAACCATATGAGCTGTTAAATAATTAGAAAAATGAAGGAAATAAAGCTTCAGCTCCATTCTGTAAAGGATGTTTTCTTTTCTTTTTTTTAATGATTGGTTTGTATGGCGATTGTAATGCATAATTAAGAACATTTAATCAGCTTTGTGGACTTTGTTTTGAGTGCTGCACCTTTTAATTTATGAGTTCAACAAGAATTTAAGAAGAATGAGTAAGTTAAACAGGTGAGACTGAATAGGGCTTGTCCTAGTGGCGAATCGCTTGGTATCCACTGTCAAAGGGTTCGAGTTTGAGTTCTGTTGACAGTAGGATGGTGGTCCCCCATCTAATTCCAACCATAAAAAAAAAAAAAGGGAAAAAAATAAGGTTAAACAGGTGAGAGAGGGAAATCTTTAAAATTAAAGAACTTTGCAGTGTTTAGTGGTCTCTCTTTCTTTCTATGCCATTCTGTATTATTATATTACTTATATTTTAAAAATTTTCCTTGTTTCAGTAAAGTTTAATTTTAATTATTAAAATTATTTTAGAAAAAAAAAGATAAAAAGCTTTTACCGTTACTACGCATCCGAATCACGACATGGAAACGAGAGGTATTTATTTATATGATTTAAAATATAGTAGAAAAAGAAGAAGTCATGAGCAGGGTAGAGTGGTCAATTACTCTGCCAAAGGATGCTATTGATTATTGATAACCGCATCTGGCTTCTTCCCGGGATTCTACAACCAGAAAGCTTCTCTTTTTCCTGGCTGCCCAACAAAGTATCCGTCGTGAATGAACCAATTAATGGCTTCTACTTCAGCAGTGGGATCTCTTTCAGAATATTTTCACATACCACCAATAACTTGTGTTCCTACTCCCAAATGTTGTTCTTTTCCCTTTTCATCGTCTTCTTCGGTATGGATTTTATATTCATTTTAGGGTGGATATCTCTTCTGCACTACAATATTAGCATTTATATTGAAATGTTTTCTACTGAAACAGCCCCGATTAACATTTCAGTGGTGGCACAGCCTACCAATTGTGAAGCCACAAAAACAGCCCCTGAGAGCCCCTAGGGATGCCTTAGCCTCTTGTGGTAAGAATACTTAGTAAGGACTTCGTTACTTATTGTTTTTTTGGGTTTCCGGGGGTGTTCTTGATTGTTTTAGGTTCCTAGACGTCAGTTAAAAATGGGAATATGCAGTAACATTGAATTGTTTTCCTGCTAAAGTATTCATGAGTTCTTAAAGTTCTTTTCTTTCTATTTTATCCATACAATTTGAAAGCTTTCCTATCTTTCAATTCCATTTATGTTTTCTACGACAATGCAGAATAGCACGTAATAAATTCTGATCCCTACTCTGTTTGTACAGTAGTGTGTTCGCTTGGCGAAGCTGAAACCAAGAGTTTAACATATGGGCCACTAGTTGATCGACGAAAACTTTTCACTTTTTCCATTGGGCTGTCGGTAGCCACTTGTTTGCATGGAGCTGCCATGGCTGGTCAATTCGCTGACAGTAATATTTTTATACTAATACTTTTCCTTATGAGAATGGTTTTGCTTAAATGGTGCTTTTGTAGAGATATGTTTGGTCATTTCTTCTTCAGATAACTGATTATTCTCACTGAATCAAAAGGTTAAGCCTTTTCCATGGCTGAACCTGATCGTGGTTCTGCACCTTCGAAGTTTCTTATGGGAGATAACTGTTTTTCATTACCTGATTCAAGATATTTTTGCCTTCTAAATTTTAATTCAACGATTCGCTTCATGTCCCTGTGATTTACGTTCCTTTTGTGTGGCTTTCTTTATCTGGTAAATTTGCAACTGGTTGATCATGAGAAGGAACAAGTGAAATGGCATCCTATTTTTCAATTTTTTTTGTTGTAGATTGTTCAGTACTTTTTGGAGGTTTGCATAATTAGCTGATTTATACTTGCAGCATCTTCTAGCTCTGAAGACTAATTATCAGCTCACTGTTTAAGCATACAGTGCCAGCATTGAGGGGGAAGGACTATGGCAAGACAAAGATGCGGTATCCTGACTACACTGAGACAAGCTCAGGTCTTCAATATAAGGTAATCCATCATGCACTATTTTATTCTGTGTCTTGGTGCACTTATTAATGTTTGACGAATGTCTGGCAAATAAACCAGGATCTGAGAGTTGGAAATGGGCCAATGCCAAAGATGGGAGAGACTGTTGTGGTAATCTAATGATTCTGTCTCAGCATCAGTTCTGGAAGGATGTCAACTTATGAGCTATATTAAACATAAATGCTTGAAGCTGCTAAAGATAAATCATGCTGGCTCTTCAGTGCTTTAGTTTTTACAAGATTTCCTTAATTAAATCTTTGGCTAAAAATTGGAATACTTATTTTCACACCTTTTTCTTTCAACTGAAATATTTGAGACATAAGATACATGCCTTTGTTGATCCTGATCACCTGCTTGTTTTATGTCTTTATTAATAATCTTTTGCACTAATTTAAAAATGTATACCTTTTAGGTCGATTGGGATGGTTACACTATTGGGTATTATGGCCGCATATTTGAAGCTCGCAACAAGACAAAGGGAGGATCCTTTGTGGTATGAAATAAAAAGCCCATTTAGGACAATAAATCAGTATATATGATATTATGACTAATTTCTTTCTGTTTCTATGTGCAGGGGGATGATAAGGACTTCTACAAATTCAAAATTGGCTCCCAGCAGGTAGGGAGCTTTCCCTGGTCAAAATTTTTTTACATCCTGGTGACTGTAAAAGGATGGATATGAGAATGGATTAAGGA
This sequence comes from Parsonsia alboflavescens, assembly GCA_028571225.1. Classification (NCBI taxonomy): domain Eukaryota; kingdom Viridiplantae; phylum Streptophyta; class Magnoliopsida; order Gentianales; family Apocynaceae; genus Parsonsia; species Parsonsia alboflavescens. Next base: position 15,573,148 of record JAOXNR010000013.1, read on the forward strand.
GTGCCGTATTCATACCTTAGTCTATTTTTGTAATTGGCTTTTGAAATTCCACCAGTTTGCTAATTGTATTTTGCAATATTAGATGATCATTTTGTGTTTATTTGTTATGTCACATGACATTATCTTCAATTGCACAAGGAAATTGACTGTCCCTGTCATGCCAGACTACCTCAAGGTTCATATGGTACTCGATTTAAATCTTTGTGGAGGTTTCCTGATGCTGCTTCTTGTTTGTGGATATTTGTAGGTCATACCTGCATTTGAGGAAGCTGTTTCAGGAATGGCTCTTGGTGGTGTCAGAAGGTATCTCGTGTTCCTAAGCAATCTTGATTTATACTCTTGACCACAATGGTTTTGGGTTGTGTGTCATCTAAAAATCGGAGTACCTGGCTTATGGAGTTTGAAAATCATTTCCTACTACTAGTCATTTAAATTTCGCACCTTCAAGGCTGTTTTGTATTACAAAATTTTTTGCTGTCACACCAAATCTCTGATTATGATTAGCTTAGACAGAAGCAAACACTTCTTATCATTATGTGCGGTGGATCTGGTGCATAAGGAACCCAACAAATTTGTAAGCTATTAGGAAGTTTATTGCTATTCATTCTTTACTCATTTCCTGGGCAAAACGCGTAGAAAGGTGCTTATGTCATTTTCCTCTATTAGATCCTTGCAATGCCAGTCCATTATCCAAAGCCACAGACAGGCCTTTTCAGCAATTATAATGGAGCAATGGCCCTTCTTTAACCCATTTATGTAGTCCTGTATTGACTCCATAAGTGTGCAGAAGAGTTTCCATCAGTAGACTACAGATTAGGATAGCTTATCAGTGTTCACGTATGAGATATTCTTCTAAATCTGTTTGACTATCACTTCCAATTGCAGGATTATTGTTCCTCCAGAACTGGGATATCCTGAAAATGATTTCAACAAGAAGGGTCCTAGGCCAACCACATTTTCGGTAATGTGTATCTGAGATGCAATCATTTAGATGTTTGCCTTCTGTGATTAATGTCTATCTTGATGTGTTTGCAGGGCCAGAGAGCATTGGATTTTGTACTGAGAAACCAGGGATTGATAGATAAAACTCTATTGTTTGACATTGAGCTTCTGAAAATAATTCCAAATTGAGGCGACGCTATACTCATGTTGGCAACTTAAAAACTCAGAAATATTTTTAGCAATTGCATGCATTCATTTGCTTTCTGTTTCTGTATCTGGAGATACAAAATGTCATGCTGAGAAAAAAGTTAATACTTGTACCTCTTTATAAAATGCAGACCACGTTGACTTCTATTGGAATTACATCCTAGAGATGGTTTGAATTCGGCAAAGGATTGCTGCATTGTTGAATACACATTGTTGGGACTCTAGATGCTGCAACCCGAAGGAAGATCATACCTACTGTTATGTTAAGATAACCCTCTTTGCTTAACTTCCAAGTGTAAAACGAGCACACCTTCACCTTTATCTATTTCTTCTCATGTTTGAACTGTTCGTGAGAATTATAATAGCATGGGGACCGTTATCGTGGCACTAAACAAATCCTCCAAACTTCTCCTCCAAGATATAATGTTCGCTCAAGACAGAATTTAGACAGCTTGATGACCAAAATGTATCTCGAGCCCCCAATCAATAGTGAACAAATTAACTACCATGGTCATGTCGATAAACAGGAGGAGAGAGATCAGTTTACGTTCCAAACCATGACAAACTGAAATAACAATTCCTTAAACAGGCAACCATCAATCATCTAGTCTAGATTACAGGTAAAAATGGATGGATAGTGTGAAATAAATTAACAAAATCACTAGGTCTAAAACAAGAAACTGCAACCATAGATGGGAAGACAAACTATGTTTAGTCCACAGTGAGCTGGCGGCGCTTATACCGGACCATGACTTCCCCTTTGACACCCACGACCATGGCATTCCAATCAATCTCAGGGAAAGGTGAGATCAGCTCCAATTCAAAATTCCGAAGTAAATGGCTCCATATGGCTTTTATTTGTAAATATGCGAATGGCTCCCCAAGACAACCATGCCTGCCGCCACCAAAAGAAATATATGAGAATGCTCCGGCCACCTTGTCTTCTTCTCTACCAGGAGCAAATCTGTCAGGGTCATAAGCGTCTGGATCCTTGAAAATGTGCGGTAGCCGATTGGCAAAAGCAGGTGATGTGGCAACTATGTGGCCCTTGGGAACGTCGTATTGTTTTCCTTCTCTGGTAGTCACATTGAAGTCACTATGTGAGCTTCGCAGGAGCATTATCAGAGGAGGGTGGAGTCTCAGGGCTTCCTTTATGCATCGGTAAAGGGTTTCCATCTCAGACAATATATCATGATCCACCTTGTCTCCATGCTTCTTCATCAAATTCTTCTGCTCATCCAAGACTTGTGACATATATTTGTTGTTGCAAAGGAGGTAAGCACCAGTCCATGTAGAAGTGATGGAACTGGTATGCTGGCCAGCAAAAAGTGCAGCAATGAGCAGCCCAGTGACCTCAGACTCCGTTGTTGGTCGCCCATCTTTGTATTTGGAGTCCATGAAACATTGTAACATATCATTCTCAGACTTACCACTTTGTCTTCGGGAAGATATTATGTTTGCAAAAATCTCAGCAAGCTTCTTCCGGGCCTTATCACGACGGTTATGCGCTGGTATTGGAAGATACGGAAATATCACGCTGACTGGGAGCATGCCATTGTCAAGATCATGGAAGAGAGCAGAGACATCATCAAAGAGTTTGTTGCGGACCTCTTCACCCAAAAGGCATCTACTTGCTGTCAGGATGATAAGATGTTCCAGTTCATATTTTAAGTCCACTTCTCCACTGTCACCCCATTTCGAGAAATAATCCTTCACAGATCAGGCACACAAATAAATGAACAAGAATTTCATCTCAAATGGCAAAAACCTATAAGAAAAATTAACAAAACAACTTGATAAGAAACCAAATAACTCTGGAAATTTTGCTGTGAGGTTTGACAACAAAAGATCAGATTGCAGTAGCAAATTAGAAAGGAAAGCAAAGAAGAAAAAGGGAAAATGTTTAAGAAACTATGTAGCTATATTCTCCACTAGTAGAAACAGAGGAATGGCAGGCTTCGACATGTTCCTCACGAGACTAATTTTCATCTCCTGATTCATAACAAGGATACCCTTCAATTACATAAAAGAAGCTTTAGGTTTACAGATGCAACTGATAGAAAATGAAGCTTCCATATGCAATCATTCATCAGTAGCAGGTCAGAGTCCAGTACTATAGCTACTCAACCAAGGGTGGAAGGTTCTTTCCGAATAAGAACCAATTAAAATGAACAGAGATTAGAATTTCAGAAGAGTTTTGGAGTGCAATTGAGATTAAAGAGATTGAAAGATTTATAATTATACCCGTTAATCTTTAACCAAATGAAGAGAGAGAGTACTTGTATTTAATCACTTATAAATACACAGTTGATAGAACTCAAAGTTTGAAAAAAACAGTCCCCAATGGCAAAATTCATCTGCATAAAAGAACTCAAGAAATCAATAGTTTCCTACTTTTAAATGGAGATCTTAGCTTAAACCAGCTATAGAAGGCCCTTCCATGTTCAGTAGAAAAACAAATAGATCACAGGACGAAATATGTAAATTGGTAGCTGAGATTTAAATAAATGCTGGAAAAGGGTGGGGCTTGGCTGACTGGAGCATCCGGTCAAAATGAGAGAAATAGCATCTAATAAATTGTGCATATAAATACCAACAAATAAACAATAATGGCTTCATGTAAAGGAGTGAGCTTGAGCAGACCAAGGATACCAAACCAAAGAAGCTAGCAATGTTCAACCACCGGGGGACTACTCAAAGAATAAGGTAATGAGGACTTCCAAAATATCAGCAAGTTCAGTCTCAATCAACTGCAGAAGCAAGATGATGATGAAAAGGGAAATACCTCTGCCTCGGTAACCATCTGCTCAACGTAAGCCTTCAATTTGGTAACCCTGAGTGCCTCGGTGAAGAACCTGAATTGCTCTTGCCTTATGGAGTAGTCGACATCGAAGACAACGCCGGGGCCAAATGTGGGGACGTTGAATTGGTAGACCTCCTGTTGGCTGAGATCGGACTCGGTGGCCTTGAAGAAATGGGCAGAGACCTCCGGGCCGATGAAGAAAGTAATCTTCTTGTTGAGCAGATTGAGAGTGAAGACACTACCAAGTTTGGGGTACTCCTCCCTGAGCAACACAATTGGGCCTCTCAAGAATCTGATCAATCCTCCGACAAGCGGCCAGCCCTTGACCAGCGGGGGCAGGCGTTTTTTGGATCTGGGCATGATCAAAAGGGAGATGATTTTGGCGACGACTAGCGTCGCCAGCAGCAGGAGACCCACATTAAGAAATTTATTGGTCTCACCGATCAATTCCATGGTGAAAGGCTGGCAGACTGCAAGATCCAAACTTTTTTGTAACAGAAACAAGAATTGCGTAAGAATGCTTGGGAAAGGAAAGTGAAGATGAAGGGGGGAGATTTTTCCAGAGTCTAGGAGGCGCTCATGCCAGTAGGAGTACAAGGGAGATTAGCAGTGACATGTGATGTGAATAGACAGTACGTAGGGACGGATTATAGTTTCACTTTACTTAGTTTATATGTAATCTACTAGTCTAGCAAAACAACGGGTACAAAGGAAAAACACTTTTAAATGTAATTTAATTTAGTCTTTAGTATATTTTTATTAAATTTTTTATTATATTTCTTTCTTTAAATTTCATCTCTAATTATCATATTAAATAATAATAATAAAAAAAATATATAAATAAGTTAAAAACCATCTGATATAAAGTTAAATAAATGTGAAGGGAAGAAATAATGAGATACAAAAATATATATATATATATATATATATATATATATATATTCACGTATCTGATCAATTACAAAATAAAATTTTCTGCAAGATTAAAAGGCTCCAAAACTTTTGATGAAAAACTTTTCCCTGGAAAAAGGGAAATCTGTGGGCTTATGCTTTTGCACTAGGCGTGGTTTTACCAACGTGAAAACTATTCCTTGACTAATGACAATTGGGCATTTGCACGTTCATGATGGGAATCTTTTGGTTTTGGGAAGTGGAAAAAAAATCTATTTGATCATACAGCGCAGTCTTTTGTAAGTATATTCATTCATTTAATTGAGCTGAGATGAGATCCCCACAGCTTCCCCTCAAACAAGAACAAATGATCCCCATATCACTGGTACTAAATTCTAATATCCTCTGCAGCTCAACTGCAAATGTAATCAATCAATCTCTACCATCTTCAATTTAAAAACAGTTTTTTCGTATTCTTTTAACACTTGAACTCGGCCAGAGAAATTTGGAAAAAATTAGTAGTAATAATAATGGCAGGCAGTCAGGCCACGATCAGACGACCCAACGGGCCAAGTGTGATTTCTTTATTATCAAATCTTCTTTAAGCCCCAAAAACAAATAGATTGGAGATGTGTAATAGTATGCACAGCTTCAGGGTTCAGCAATTGAATAGGCCCGTCTTGCCTGTGATATATGTAGGCCTGGCCCAACAATACTGCTGAAAAAATCTGTGCTCCCAGGCCCAGAGATGATTGATTACCCCTTTCGTCATTGACCCAGAATTTCCGCCATGCCCGTTTTGTTTTGGTCGCGAAATGGCAAAAATGTACAACCCACTATAACTGGTTTGGGAGGAGTTTCGTGTCTTTTACCGAACCATTTGTAACGAAATCATCATACCCTATGAATGATATGATATCAAAGGAGAAAAGCAAGGCTGAAAGTCGATCCTATTTATTTATACCCTCTTCACGCTGATCAAGCTTGCAGTGGGAATATAGACTCGTTGCTCTCAAGATCAGGGTCGAAATGCTTCCATTTTCTGGGTATGTGGGGTTGGGTGGCCAATAGAGTACAGGTCAGGTGGACCAATTTAGAATGGCATTTTATGCAAGCACAACCACCTTAGCCTCCTCTACAGGTAATGCATTTAATGCTGCATTTTTTTCTTCTACTACTAGTAACTGTAGTACTAAGACGTCTATTTATGAATTAGTGAGTGGCTCACCTTCTTTCTCATCTTAATGTGGTTGGTTGGATCACTCTTTATTGCAGTTTGTCACTCAATTTTGCTCTTCTTCTTGATGAGGATCTATCTTCGCGGTATTTCATTTACTCCTTTTAACCGTTATGACAAATGACCCACACCCATCCCTCCCCGGACCAACCTCCGTCATTGATTTCAACTCAGGTTCTCAACTTCCTCCTCTTAAATTTCTGCTGTCTCAATTGCTTTCCTCCGCTTGGGTTTACTGCACTTCCCCTGCCCCTGCCCTCCTCAGTAGTACGTATCATCGCTATCTCTTACTACTATGTTTTTGCACTAGACGTTAACACACAAACTTAACCAAGACAACATCTTTCATATTATTCTAAAAAGTCCAAGCCGTGCCAACCACCACAGCATACGTAGAAACATTTTTGAGCCATCGTTCAACTAATCTAACACTACTGTGCTGAAACTTCTTGATAGGCTTTGGAAACTCGGAGTTTTGAGTATGGGTGCCCGAGAAATCAAATCACCAGAAGTTTTACCAGTAACGCCCACGAGTTTTGAGGGCAGCTCTATTTCTGAGCCTCCACGAAGGAAAAAACTGGGCAACTTTTTCATTGAATCTGATGAGAGGAGGACTGCTCTCGGAGGTGCTTACATCGGAGGGACTTCACCAGTTAACATCCATGGAAAGCCCATCCCTAATCTATCCAAGACTGGGGGATGGATCGCAGCCTTCTTCATATTTGGTACTTCTATTTCCATTTACTCTTGTCTAGTTATGTCCTGATCCTCTGGTCTGGGGGCGTTGTGCCAAGGCATGATATCTCAGACTATTTTTGCACCACAATAGCGTTTTGGGATACTCTTCTTCCGTTCAATCTTCTTCTTCCCCTGCAGTTTGTAACTAAAATGGTTTTTCCGCCAGGCAATGAAATGGCAGAGAGAATGGCTTATTTTGGGCTCTCCGTTAATATGGTGGCATTTATGTTCTACGTCATGCATCGACCCTTCTCCAGTTCAGCTAATGCAGTCAACAACTTCCTGGGAATATCGCAGGCCTCCTCTGTGCTTGGGGGATTTCTGGCCGATGCTTATCTGGGAAGATATTGGACTATAGCAATCTTCGCCACAATCTATCTTGCGGTAATCAATTTCGAAGTTAATATATCAAATCATATTGTTCTGCACAAATAATTCCCACAGGTTTCTTTTTGCCTTCAGCAGCGTAGGTGTTCCTCCTGTAAGATGACCAGCCAGCCAATATCTGTTCAGTTTTACCTTGGCACCATCACCAAACTAAACATTTTTTTTTTTTTTCCATTTTCTCTTCTGGAGGGTTTAACAGGTATTACCCTGTGTGCAACAATGAACGCTTTGGTGCCTAATCAAGACCAGTGTGACCAGATTGCCTTGCTTTTGGGCAATTGTGAACCTGCAAAGCCATGGCAAATGCTATATCTGTACACAGTCCTCTATGTGACTGGATTTGGAGCTGCAGGCATAAGGCCCTGCGTCTCTTCTTTTGGGGCTGATCAGTTTGACGAAAGAAGTAGAGGCTATCAATCACACCTGGATAGGTTTTTCAACTTCTTTTACCTCTCTGTCACAGTTGGAGCAATTGTGGCTTTCACTGCAGTTGTCTATATTCAAATAGAGCATGGATGGGGATCTGCCTTTGGTTCCCTCGCCATAGCAATGGGCCTGTCAAACATGTTATTCTTTCTCGGTACTCCCTTGTACAGGCACAGGTTGCCTGGAGGAAGTCCCCTGACACGTGTTGCCCAAGTTCTGGTCGCTGCCTTTCGCAAGAGAAAGGCTTCTTTTGATAGTGGTGATTTTGTAGGATTGTACGAACTTCCTGGGAAAAGATCTGCAATTAAAGGAAGTGGCAAAATAGCTCATACGGATGATTTCCGGTAAAACCGCAAATTTGGTCTTCTTTGGTCTATTGATTTAGCTTGCTTCTTATCTATCCTAGGCATAATCCAAATGACATGAAAAAATCTTATTTATCCCATAGGCATGTAACACAAATGGCATTAAAGATGGATAGACTAACCGAATATTCGGCCATGCAGATGTCTGGACAAAGCAGCTCTTCAACTGAAAGAAGACGGCCCCAATCCAAGTCCTTGGCGGCTTTGCACTGTGACCCAAGTGGAAGAAGTAAAAATTCTTCTAAAGCTTATACCAATCCCAGCTTGTACCATAATGCTCAACTTGACCCTCACAGGATATCTGACCCTATCAGTGCAACAGGCATACACATTGAACACTCATATGGGTCGCTTGAAGCTCCCAGTGACATGTATGCCAGTGTTTCCTTGCCTCAGCATATTTTTGCTACTCTCTCTTTATTACTCTGTCTTCGTCCCACTGTCAAGGCGCATCACCGGTCACCCCCATGGTGCTTCTCAGCTTCAAAGGGTGGGTATTGGTTTGGCAGTTTCAATCTTGTCTGCTGCCTGGGCTGGGGCTTTTGAGAGATACCGGAGGCATTATGCCATAGAACAAGGCTACGAGGCCAGCTTTCTGACTCCCATGCCAAATCTAAGTGCATATTGGTTGTTGATTCAGTATTGCCTGATTGGGATTGCTGAAGTGTTTTGCATAGTTGGACTACTAGAATTCCTATACGAGGAAGCTCCTGATGCCATGAGAAGCATAGGCTCAGCCTATGCTGCAGTTGCTGGAGGGTTGGGTTGCTTTGCAGCCTCCATACTGAACAGCATTGTAAAGTCTGTTACAAGGAAGGCAGACAACGGAAAACAGTCGTGGCTTTCCCAGAACATAAATACAGGGAGGTTTGATTACTTCTATTGGCTTCTTTCAGTTTTGGGTATCATCAATTTTGCAGCTTTCCTGTATTCCGCAAAGCGGTACAGGTATAGAAAGAAGGAGCAGATTGAAGTGAAAGAACAATCACAAGGACTAGTAGATGTACAATCAAGTAGCAAATAACCAATAGGTGGAACCGTCTTCCTACTTCCTCAAAAGGCAAATGAAGGAGGAAGTGAATGAATTTCTTTCCATTTCATTTATGCAAATCTAAAGCAGATTGCATTTTCTCAGCTATTATGTCAGGGTTAAACAAGAATTTATCTTCAGTAAGTCAGGAGTTAAGCAATATTCTCCTCAGCTACCTGTCATACAATTGCTAAGCAAAAGAGTAATATTTTAACCTTAGCTGTGGTCATGGGCTGTCAATTCCCAGCATTTCCAGCAGATGAAAACTGTATTATGGTTCTACTTGCACCCAAGTAAACTTAATCCCTTAAGAAGGACCATACAACGCATTTTTTCATGTGGAGGCAGATGTGGAATGTAAAAACAGCCACCATAAGAAGTAACCTAGTTACGGAGGCTGTCATTAGATAAAAGATGCAGATAATTTAACACTTGCCAACCCCAATGCAGAAGCCAGAAAACATCATATCATTGGATAAAAAATATGCAATCATTCAGACGTTTGTAACGTGTATATGGAATTACACATAAGCTAGGTTGAGGAAACAGCCCTTGCAGAGGTAATTATTTACTAAAACATGTCGAGTTCATCAGCATACACATTTCTTGCTATAACGATAACTAGCATTCTTTGTAGCATTCATTACAAAGATACAGTTACAATAGCCTTTTAAACTGTTTTCCGAAGATCAGATGACCTTTATTCACATGTACATATCACTGCTCTCTACAGTCTGCTCTATCAAAAAGAAAGGCAACTCCAGGTGACTCATGGGCTTTCACAAAATTCCATCTCCTTGAATAAAAATTTAGAGGATACATGTGAGGGAATCTTTCATAATCTAGAGAATTATGCATCCAATATAGTGACATAGAAAGTTGCTATTTCTTAATATGAGCAAAATAATGAGAGGCAAAATTAAACTCAGGACAGATAATCACATAAAAGAGCAAAGCATACTTGTGCTTATAAATGCGACAAAAGGATGAATTTGGTTTAACAACATTGATATATGCTACCAATCTTTCATCAATAAAATACCTTATGGTGAATCATATCTTTCATGCAGTGAATTGTAGTGTTGCAGGTCAAGCTAGCCAAATGGATAAGAAAATGAAGTACTCAAAAGGCATTTGTTTACAACATACCTTCCCACAGACAGGACAGCTGTCACTTCTTTCCATCCATTCATATATACAACCAAGGTGAAAATGATGGGAACATTGTGTTGTAATCTTGGGATTCTCTTTAGTATATTCTGAAAAAAGATGTCAAAAACACTGATGTTATAGTAGAAATCCTCTCTCAAGCAAGAGTATACTTTAGGAGTAAAATCATAGATGACTGGTGTGGACCTTTTACTATGGAAGGACGAAAAGAAAACGACAATGAATTAGGGCTTATTATTATTAGTGTTATTAAGGGGCAATAGTTCAGATTTTTATTAAAGCAATACTTTAGGATTTCTTCTTATTATTATTTTATCAGTTAGTTTCCTATTTGTATTATTGTTATCTTTAAGCAGTCTTCATTTTTAAAGAAGCATACCATAATAGGTCTTCTATTATTGTAATGAGTCTTGCCTATTTAAAAGGTATTAAATCTAATAAAACACTATGTCGAATTTTAGTTAAAAATACAAGATCAGCATTCTCTCTTAAATTGAATTATAAGATTTCAGCTTCCCTTTGATGAGCTAAATTATTCCTAGCCCTTGTGATTTGCCATAACAATTTGGTATCTGAGCCAAACATAAAAGGCGACATCAGAAAATGCTACTACAGGAAGAACGTGCTCTTACTGACTCCGAGTTGTCTGCAATGGAACAACATCTTGTCGAGAGATTTGAGCAAATCCTTCGGGAATCCTTATCCAGTTTGGGACTTGCTGTTCCCAAACCTATACTTAGCAGTAGTCAGGCAAGCAACCTGGCTACTTTTTCGATAGATCAACCAGCCACCGTTCCCGCAAGAGGACACCATACAGCATGTTCCGCATCCTAGAACCCATCAGTTGTTCAATTTCCCAACTTCAAATGGTACAAAAGTCCCTTTATTTTTAGCCTACCCACGTGAAAAGTCTTTGAGGACCAGAACACACTCAATTCGGAAAAGATAGGATTTCCATGTTTTCACCTTTTACAATTGGTGGAATTTCAGAAACCTTGCTTACAAGGATTTGGGTCTTCTGCAAACTTGTCCCTTGAGCTTGAGGGCAAGCTCTCTCAACGAGAAGGGAGTAATGTTGTGGACCTTTTACTATGCAAGGACAAAAAGGAAAGGACTATAAATTAGGATTTATTATTATTAGTATCATTAAGAGGCAATAGTTTAGATTTTTATTAAAGCAATAGTTTAGGATTTCTTCTTATTATCATTTTATTAGTTAGTTTCTTATTTGTATTATTGTTATCTTCATTTTTAAAAAAGCCTACCAAAATAGGTCTTCTATTGTAATAATGAGTCTTGCCTATTTAAAAGGCATTAAATTTAATGAAACACTAAGTCAGAATTTTAGTAAAAAATACGAGATCAGATTCGTCTCTTAAATTGAATTCTAAGGTTTTAGTGTCCCTTTGATGAGCTGAATTATTCTTCACCTCCTATGCTAGGAGCTATAACAATGACATTTCAAGAAACTAATTAAGCAGAAAGCAAACAAAATATATACCTTCTAAACATGTAGGACAGACCTCTTCTTCTTCAGGAGAAGGTTGTACATAAAGTACCCCAGTGTATGCTTTCAGTGCCTGAAGATTTCCAGAAGATTCTGCAGGGTCATGCTTATCATCTTGTTGCAACCCCACTACACTTGGTATCTTATCAGAGCCTAGCAGTTCCATATTAGAACAACTCATATCTCTCATTAGTGGCAATGAGTCTTCTTGAACATGGGTCATGAATTTTTCACGTCTAGAGACCAAGCCATCACGTTGTGAACGTGAGTATCTCTGATCAGAATCCAAAGGCAATGGTATGGAGACAGAGTGAAGTGTTGCAGTCATGGAACTTTCCGACAATGGTGCGCCCATCACCCATGAATTTGAAGTAGTCAACTGTATGGATTATAATACTAGAAGCCTTTCAAATCTTTGAACATTGCACGTTTCTAGGAAAATAAGTAGATAGAGGCAGGAAGAAAATAGTAATTTTATTGTAGCAAAATTGAACTTGTTTAATTAAAACAAATTCACATTCTCTACAACGAAAATAAAAGATAGGGTATTCTGCATATAAGCACAGTGAATTAACTAAAATTCCCCTTAGAAAAATGTGCAAAATCTTTAAAACTTGATCTCATCGACCACATATAAGTCACAAAAGGAACAAGCATAAGCACCACAAAAGCTATTGCAAAGAGATGCAAAAGGGTAAGAGTTAATGAGCGAATAGATTTGAGATTACTGAGGACCGAGTAGGAAGTGCTCACCCAATTAAGACATTGATGCAAGAGACAGGTCGGGGAATTACACTCCCTGGAAATTGGAAAACTTGGGTAATCTTCAAACTCATCGGCACAAGGACGGCAGCAAAAAGCACCCATCTTTGAGCTAAAACGCTGAAGCTATAAGAGCAGTTCAATACTATAATAACGGAAGCGGCCAATTCGGCAATTCCACTTCGGAAGAAGGAGAATAAGATTATGAGAAACTATAAAACAAGGCTATTATGTATAATTGGGCACACCCTTGAACAAAATATATACTTATATAAATATATATGTATAGTCTGCGAAAGAGGGATTAGAATGAAATGAAAATTGTAAGAAAGAAAAAAGGAGGGAGATTGAAGAAGAAAGAGCAAAGAACAGAATATGAAGGACCGGGGGGG
>JAOXNR010000013.1:15597902-15635219 GCA_028571225.1 Parsonsia alboflavescens
CCGTTACGGTAACGGCCGGAGCGCGCATTAAGGCGCGCTCCGGAGCGCACCTTAGCAAAACCGTATATATATATATACCGTACTGATCACCAATATGCTATACCAAAAAGGAGGTAAACACACCCAGCAGGTAGTAGAAGAAGTAGTTATCATAAGTATCTTCCCCACTGGCCATTCTCCCTTTTAGAAATACATACGAGTCCTAGGCTGTGTATGTAACAATAATTGTATCCCATGTATAAAGGCCCTTGCCTGCATGTCCCGATTATAAGTCATTTCCATCCCCGAATCATTAGAGCCATGTGTATATATGATCATCTTCCTTAATTAAACATATAATCATAATCTAATTAATTACCTGCCATTATTCTTTCGTGACTGGTATATTATGATAAATATTGTTCCTATACGTACATTATCTATCGATCTATCAATTTTCTCTCGCACAATCATTGGAGATCAGGACGACGTTTTAGGAGGTTTCAGTTTCACATCATATACTTATATTCTCATAAAGAAAAACGATAGCTAGAGGAACCTGCAGGGACTTGGATAGCATCATGCCAATCAGTGGAGTGTACTCTAAATTAGAGAGATCAGACCCACACACAAGATTTATTGAAGTATCTCATCATCTGCAATTAATATATTTATTTTTTTGCAATGAATGAATGCTAGCTAGAGGCATGCATATTGCAATATGAGAGCATATGTCCCAAATCTAAAAGACCATATACAAATCTAGGTACTTTTAAAGCTGCATCTCTCATGATTGCTCAATTTATATGCACTCAATCATAATACGAAATGGAGGTGATAAGCATGCAATCATTTGGATCACATTACATTAGACCAAAAACAGCTGATATAATATATAGAATTAATATCTTTTATAATTTGGGGAATTTACTGATTCGGTATTTACTTAATTACACTGGTTTTTATATACTATAGCTCCATGTCCTTCATGAATATGCTCTCCCTAGCTAGAATGGAAGAAACGAATTAGAACAGAGCAACCCAAACTGCATGCAGAAATTAAGCTGGAGAATTCAATCAATTATATAAATAAATATATATATATATATTTCCATTAATATCAGCTTGCCGCAGTGTCAAAAATGTATATACTTGGCGTTTGCTAATTAACCACATCGGATAAAAATTAAATATAGTCAGAGCGAGGGAGAGCTGATGAAATATTTAACGATATTCATTTCATTGACATTAGGTCACAAGGCCACGACAAAGAGAAAAGGAAGGAACGTGCAAGAACTGGGGCCTTCCGAAGGGAAGAAGAGAGTAGAATAATCACAAGCATGTGCGCCCAATTTTGAGACCAAATTAATTCAATGATATGTTCCACAAGTCTTCCACCTTTTCCCAAAACCAAAACGGGGGATTTCTTTTCTTTTCTTTTTTATGGTTTGGGTTACATACACATTGCATAGGGCTTTTAGTTTCTTCTATTTGTTTATTTTCTTTTGTTTATTTTTTTTTTTTGGTGGGGGGAGGGGGCCGGGGGGTGCTTTGGTTTTAGTAAGACCACCGGAATTTTCACCACAAAGCCATGGATAAACGGCCGTGGCGAATTCTTATCAATACTTAGCGGCTATTTTATAACCGCTATTATGTTTTCTTAATGCTATTATAAATTTAGTGACGGTTTTAAAATCGTCCAATGATTTTTTGAAGAATTTATTTTTGCTTTGCGGCGATTATAGAACCGTCATTATCATTTTCACCTTATTTTATGTTTACGATTTTAATATTCGTGACACTACTATAATATTTAAGAATTACCCCCCGGGGCATAGGCGAGCTGGTAAGACTGACGTGACGTTTGGTTAACTCCAACGACAGGCGGGGGTTCGAAACCCATCAGGGATAGAACGAAGGCTCTCAACGGTTGGTTCATTCCAAACAGGCATTGCCCCCCATAGCGTCCTCTCCGTCAGTCCTCTGCCAGTTCGTGCACATCCTTGATTTACATCCCGTTGGCACGAGGGATTTTGTCGTGACTAGTGGGAGGGGTTTCACCCATAAGGGACTTTCCCCTTCAATCCAAAGAATTAAAAAATAAAATTTTTTTTAAAAAAAACAAGTCAAATCATAACCACACCAACCAAACAAAATCAAACCTGCACCATTTCAAACCCCAACAATAGATTGAAACACAAAATAAACACAACAATGATAGACTAATATATGAGACTATAAGTTAACAACATCCAAAATACACAAACTAATATATCAATTAATACCCAAAAACATAAACACTTCTTCCAAATATATCAATACCTAACATCTAAATAAAGATAACAATCCGAGTAGCATACTTAAGCTATGATCACACAAGGCCAAGACTAAAGTACTGGATCATCGGGTGGAAGTGTCGAGTCTTCATTGTTGCCTTGTGAAGTCTGCGAGAAATAAAATATTTACAAGTTAGCTTTCATTAATGTTTAATGCTAAACCCAATATTAAATTATTACATTTCATAATTAAAATGTTACCTAATTCATTCCAAACAACTTCACTGCTTTAGCATATTGAGCCAAGACATCCTCAAGAACCAATCTCTACACCAAACTTGAAAGCAAACTAAATTTCTTATTTAAAGTTTGCATTTCTTGACATTGTCGAGGTGTTGACTGGCTAGAAGATGCACACCAAGTAAACGGTGTCCTGAATTTGTAAGCAACATAAGCCCCACCTCCCATGCCTCTAAGACCCCCAGTATGATCCTAACCCATCACCTAGGCAAAGGAGTCATGCTGAGATGGAATAATAGATGTCGGATCTCGCTGCTCCATCTCTTGAACTCTCTCCTACAATTTAATTTAAGTTGAATGTTTCAACTCAAAATTCATTAGCAATAGTGCATTGAATTTAGAAGATAAGAGTTACTTACAACTAGGTTTTCAGCCTTGGTAGATACAAAGGGTACCATCAACTTTCTTATGACCTTCTATCCAAACCAAGCCACGACTAGCCTCCTGACCCCCAGCTTCTTGCTCCATCTGCACATTTTTCAATTTAAAGTTAAAAACATATAGAGCATATTAGAAAAAGAAAAACAATCTTGGATGATACTTAATTACTTACCTCAGCTTTCTTCCATCTAATGTTTAGGGAACCATAAGTGCGATGTAGGGTTTGTCTCTCCCTGTTTTGTGTATTTTGGAGACACTATTCCTATATATCCACATGAGAATGTAAGTTAAAATACATAAATTATGGTTTTTATCTTTAGTTTCACATAAATGTAAAGA
The DNA here is from genome assembly GCA_028571225.1 of Parsonsia alboflavescens. Classification (NCBI taxonomy): domain Eukaryota; kingdom Viridiplantae; phylum Streptophyta; class Magnoliopsida; order Gentianales; family Apocynaceae; genus Parsonsia; species Parsonsia alboflavescens. Next base: position 15,601,178 of record JAOXNR010000013.1, read on the forward strand.
CATGCCTATGTGCCTTCTTCTAGGCGGCAATCGACAAACTGGATCCACTGGTCCCAGGGAACTCTCTCTGGAGGTGTGTCGATGTTCTCCCTTTGAGTCTTTGTGAAATCATAATATGTAAGGAAACCTCGACATTTCACTTATCCAGAAGGGTGTTGGTGGGATTTGAACTCGAGACCTATGGTTTACGAGCTCACCACTCCATCCACTAGCATGTCCTTAAAGAGACGGAAGAGTCTGGACCTGTTATCCTTCCACTTCTTGGTGATATCCATCATCACATAGAGATATGCAACCTGATCATCAACTTCAAAGCAGATCTTACTCTACAAAATAAGACATGAAATGAAAACATGTAATAGTTTGCGTGTTTGTAAATAAAGTTAAGTTGAATAGAAAAAGGTGTAAATCAATATTTGAATAAAAGAATGAAAAATGTAGGACGTTTGTTACCTTAATATTATGCGCTCATGCTTGCCTTTTCTTTTCCTCGGGAATCCTAGGCCAGGACCTGTTTGCTTTAGAAAAAAGCTTATAATCTTGTGCTACTTGGCCGAGAACTGTTCCAAGAAGGCCGTCTGCATCTCCCCCAGCCGGTGCCCCATCAAGAAAGGGGACAACAAACCTCTTCCCATTCTCAAGGAGGAAGACATTAGTTGCTCTCAGGTTTTGTTCATTTCTATTTATTAAGTCCAAAACGTGTTAACAAATTAAGGACATGTGTCATATACTCTTGTAAAAATCATATAATGACCAAGAATATGTAATAGAAGCTAAGACTTACCGATAATATCAACAAGCCAAGCATATCTCTTCTTTCATTTCTTGGGTGGTTGCTCATTAGTCTCATCATGATCATCTGTAGGTTCTTCGAAATCATGTGATGAAGACATACCAACTGATATAAGTTAGAATTAGTAACCAATACGGTGAGAAATAAAACAAAATATACATAAAAGATTGAAGGATATAAAATCAAGACGTAAAGTATCATTTGAGAGATAAAAAAAGTACATAACTAACAAATAAGAAATAAATTAGGTACATATTACTTAAAGCACCTATATGTAGGGAATTTCAATGTCTACACCATCGTGACGGAGATGTAATTCTAGTGCATCATTGGGCCAATTAGTTAAAAAGTCTCGCTCATGTATTTCTATTTCATATATAGTTCAATCAAGAACCTCTCCCATTTCAAACAAGTCTCTTGGCTTTAAGTGAACTGAAACACACCATTCTAGTTCTTCAATAGCCACAACATAGAAAACTAATTGTGCCTCAGATGCCCTGATGAATGGTTCATCATCCTCGTGATCCACTATATGAATTAAGTAATTGAAGTTAACTAATGTGAAGCCTAATGCATATTTCCTCATGTATCTTGGATTAGTAGTGTTCGCACACTGACACTTAAATAATGGAATTTGGAAGCGGCCATAATAGGTCTGTTGTCACTAGGAACTTGAAAAGTTCTTTGTCCCAAAATCAGCAAAAACTCCACTGTTTTGTGTTTTAAGATTTGAATCCCGTTCAACTATGCGTAACTTATAGCCATTCACATTGAAAGAACCAAATCTTCTTGCACTAACCACTGGTCAAATCTTCATAATGATTTCCATTAGAATCATTTCCCATATAGAATTGTTAAATGAGGGGAGGGGTATCATTAATGATGAAAAAACATCTTATTAATTAACATCACTGACTCACTTTTCTATGAAACCAATCAACAAAACCACGATGTTTAGCTTTCTCAATCTCGCTAACCAATTGCATTCAATCTCTTAGCCTTCTTTTTGTAATCTTTCTAAATTCCCTGAAATATTCATACTATACATGTTAAATGATTATATATTTAAACCTTACATGGAAAGAATAGAGTTCATGATACGTACTCTAGAAAAGGTTTTACAATTGGACAATTTACCAACACATGTCGATATGCCTATAACATCTTCTTTGGACTCATATCAAATAAGGTAGGGGAGCACCAGCAGTTTTTTCGATCCTTGGAAACAAAGTTGTGCCCTCGACTTCTTCTAATTCATCTATTGGTATATCATCTACACGCCATTGACGATTGAATCTCATCTCAATATCCGAATCCAAATACTTTGAACAGAAGGTGACGATCTTCTTCTATAACCAACCTTCAACTATCGACCCTTCGGGTTTAGCTCTATTACATACAAGTGACTTCAGGTCTCACATTTTGATTGAAATCTATAATGGACCAATCAAGTTGCATGTCTTACCTTTCAATTGGATACATACACTTATAATAAATAGACCATCCAAGTCTGCATTCCTCAACAAGATGAACCATGACTATGAAGAAAGAGGGAGGAAACAACATCTCCATTTGACATAATGTCACAACTATTTTCCACTCTAGCTTCTCTAACTTATCTTGACTTTGAACTTAAGAGAATATATACTTGAAATATGAACATAAATCAATGATCACGGAAGAAACTTGATTTGGCAGAACATTCATAATAGCCAAGGGTAGCAATTGTTGCATCAATATGTGTGAATCATGACTTTTCAGACCATGTACCCTTACATTATCAATGTCAATACATCTTGAAATGTTACTTGAGTAACCATCAGGCACAGTCATTTCTTTTAACGTGGTCAGCATCATTGTCCTCTCAACCCTTGACATGGGATGTAGAGCTGCTGGGCATTTTCCATTATCATTTGACCATAAATCCTTTCTTATACCTATTGCTTGCAAATCCCTCCTTGTCTTCAAATGGTCCTTAGACTTAGTCACATCGTTCAGAAGTGTGAATAGTATGTTGTCACAAACATTCTTCTCAATGTGCATGATTTGTGTTATTTTGAGAACTCTGATTACCTCGAGACCTCTTAGGTCTCTTTCCGAAGATGACATTCAATCTTGCATTTGTTGTAATACATCTAATCTAGAAAGCTTCTTGGGTGGCTGATGTAGTTCTATTTAGCCATTAAACCGATGTCTGTCAAGTCTGAATCTATGTCCTCCCTCTAGCTAGCTTTGATGTCCCATAAAACACCATTTTCTACTTTGAGGCAAACGAAGAGACTTGACATCAAAATTACAGGTAGGGCAAGCATAACCTGTATATGTGTTCCATCCAGATAAAGTTCGCAGACCTGGGAAGTCACTAATGGCCCATAACAAAGTTGCGCGAGTCTTGAACACTTCGTTTCGTTGCCTGTCATATGTTTCAACACTGTTCTCCCACAAGATCTTCAACTTAGCAATCAGAGGCTACAAACATATGCCCATAGCATTTCCGATCATACGGTGCCCGAGGATCAATGTGGATAGTATAAAATTTGTTTTCTTCATACACTTTTAGGGAGGTACATTGTATGGAATAAGAATAACAGGCCACATATTGTAACTGGTGCTTATGTTTCCGAATGGATTAAACCCATCGGATGCTAGACCAAGATGGACATTTCTTCGTTCTGCTACAAAATCTGGATGTTTTGCATCAAAAGCCTTTCAGGCAACTAAGTTTCTTGGATGCCTCATCAAACCATCACCAAAATTTTCATCAGAATGTCACCTTATATCAGTGGATGTCTTTGATGACATAACCGTCCTCTTAAGTCTAGGAATCAAAAGAAAGTATCTCAAGACCTTAGCTAGAACCATATTTGATTTATTGTTGGCCTCAGATGTTGATGCTTTCTTCTGATTCTTGTATCGGGATGTTTTGTAAACAGTGCATTCAACAACATCTTTATCAGACCCCATACATAACATGCAATGATTACCACACGTGTCAATTTTCGTATAAGAAAGTCCCAACTTCTTCATAGTCTTCTTAGCATCATAGAAGGATCTTAGGATCTTAGCGAATTTGAATGTCGAGGTTATGAGTTTAAGAATCATGTTCATTGAATTATTGCTGATTCCATCCAAGCACTTGATATGATACAATCTCACCAAAAAAGATAGCTTTGTAAAATCAGCACAACCCTCATACAAACTCTTTTCCCGTTCTTCAACAGCTCGTAAAATTCCTTGGCATCCATATTTTCCCCTATGTTCAAGATCGGGATAAAATCAACGTCTTCATTGCTTGCTTCATTATTCATTTCCACACCTTCATTGGTGGGCTGATAACCGATGTCAAATGCATCATTGAGCATGTCTAGCATGGGATCTTTATCTAGTGGTTCAATACTCTCTTGGGCCACTATAATCGATGAAGGCTCAGACACTGCTATAAAGAATTCTCCACTATTGAATGTTTGACCTTGTAAAAACCACACAGTGTATGTTTGAGGAAAAGGTTTGACTATTAAATGATCGTATACAACATCTCACACTCGCCATTTTTTAAAACGACACCAAATGCATGAACACAATATCCTACACCCAGTAGACCCATGTGTAAAAGCAAAATCCAAAAAACCATTTAGTTCTAAAATATATTGCGGTGTGTTCCATGGCAATTTGATCCAAGATTTATCCATTGATCTATTTCTTACAATAAATAGACTAGTCTTATCAGATGGTAAAACGAAGATATGATAAAAAAATCAACCTTCATCAAAATAAGAATTCAAAATCATAGTCACCTTCATGTATTCAAATTCATCTTCTGAACTAAGAATTCTTATAATAATTTTACCTTATTTTTAAATATTAAATTTCTCTAATAATACAAATGATTTATTTGTTACTATCTAAATACCAAATATGCCTTAAAAATACATTAACTAGAAGATTAACCAACATTTTTAATCACATTACGATTAATAAATGAAATAGACAATATATCTACAAAAAATAAAAATAAAATCCAAAAGTTCCTAGAGACATATTAACAAACACCTATAGTGCACTAATATAAAGCCATATAATGCATTATCAAATAATATTAATATCACTCCAATTCAAAATGCTCACAATCACAATATATCATGTCAAACATAAATCCCAAAAATCAAATATGCCCTAGAAATACATGAACTGGAAGATTAATATTCATTTATAATCACATTATGATTAATAAATGAAATAGGCAATATATCTACAAAAACAATTTTAAAAAAAAATAAAAAAACAAAAATCAAAAGTTCATAGAGACATTTTAACAAACACCTATAGTGCACCAATATAAAGCCATGTAATGCATTGTAAAATAATATCAATATGCCTCCAATTCAAAATGCCCACAATCACAATATTTCATTTCAAACTTAAATCCCAAAGCAAAATAATGTAAACTATCAATTATTACTAAAAATTTAAAAAGCGATAATCTAAAAAAACATTACATGCCTTCGTGTTTTTCTACAAATTAAAGTGTCACGGGGGAGAACAGACGGCTGGAGAGGCGGTGGCAACCTCCGGCCACGGTACTACGATGTGGAAGAAAAGCTGAAATTTTTGAAAGGTTTTGGAAGAGAAAGGAAGAGACGTCACAACTATTGGGGGCATAGAGGAGAAGAATGTTCTGGTTTTTAAAAAAAAAGATTTGGAGACTTTGTAGCGGTTTTAAAACCGTCGCGACTTAAAACGACGATGTTAAAGTAAGTCTGACTTTTTCAAAAAAAAGTAAAGGAAAAAAAATTGGGGTAGTTTTATAATCGCCGCAGAAATAACAAAAAAAAATTAAATAAAGATCCATTATATTATAAATTTTAATTCTTGATTAAATGTTAGTGGCGGTATCAAAACCACCCCAAAGTTATTTATAATTTTAAAACACCGATTAATAAATGGGAAATTTTTTTTTTTATCTTGCAGCAGTTGTGTAACTGCCTTAAATATTAATTTAGGCATTCTAAAAATGTTAATTACAAGTTAGTGGCAGTTTTAAAACCACCATTATCTCATTCTATGGATGGCTTAATTTTCGTCTCAGCGGTTCACGTAAACCGCCACTATGCCAACTTAAACAGCTAGTGAACCACGTAGCAGCAACTGTTTTCAAAATCGCCACTAACCCAGCACCATAACTCAACTTAATTCGTGTAGCCGCCATTTCAAATAGACTAAGAAGTCTTAAATGATACTATGTTATATCCAAAATATCCCTTTTATTTCTCCTTAATATATAAAATTTTCCTTTTTTACAATAACTGAATGGGTATATCAACGAGAGGGTAAGAATAGAAAAAATATCATCATGATAAATTGATAATTGCAAAACAACTTATATTGTGGGACAAATTAAATATCCAAAAACAACTTATATTTTGGGACAGAAAGAGTATTAATAAAGAGATTTATTAGAGAGTTAATTAGCTAGGAGAGAGCTTGAGAAAGAGAATATCGCGGGCATGGCAACATATATGTGCCAAGCCATGGAATTAAGAAAGGAGAGAACGATCGATCGAATTGCAGAATTGGGTTCCATGTGATGGTGGATGGGAGGGGACACATGGGCGGGCAGGCATGTTCCTTAAGGGCTAGGGACTCCTGCTACTACCTAACGCAATAGCTTGCCGGTGGCCATTTTCAAGATTCATACATACATCTATCTTCATCATTAAAATTTATTAAATCACTCCTAGCTAGCTGCTAATTATATATAAAATTAAGGATTAAATTATACAATTATGCGATTCTTGAGATGCTGAGCCTTTTTCAGCGGATTGGATTCATGAGTCCACGTTCAAAGTTTCTTCTCTTCTGTTGATCATATATTACATATTTATATCTTTAACTCAATTCGTCCAAAATTAACTATTCACATTTTTACTTTTAAATTGTTCGGAAATGAATATCCCGATTAAGTCAATTAATTTTCTTAAAATTTGTATAAGTCAAAATGGAACATTCAATTCCAGAAAAAGGGAGTAACTTTTTTTCTAATCCTATTAAAATAAGCATACATAGATTCATACACAATTACACTCCATATCATTTATATCTTAGTTAATCTTGTATAAAATAATAGATGAACTCAATTGCCTCTTGGTTTTCTCTATCTTTTCAGGTAGGTCTATCTATCAATTATATTCGTGAATCATCATCTATCAAGGATGTACCGCTAGAGATGAATTGCGCACCATGGACTTGTAGGCAAAGTATCAAGTTGAAGTTCCCCAGTTTTGAGGAGGGATGTCAGGTGCCCGGTGATGTTTCGATAATTAGACTTAAAAATTCCTAATTAGGCCAAAAGAGGGAAATTAGTCAAGATTTTGCTTTGGCGAGGTTCATCATCATGCATGAGAGCCTAATGAAACTGCTGAATCCAATAAATATTCAATCTTATTATTAATTTCTTAGGGAAGAAAAAGGGGGTGGCATTGCCTTCATGTGCGATGCGGATGTCATCACAGATAGAATAATAAAAACAACGAAAGGCCCAAAGACCAGGTAGATTTGAACTCAATCCTAGACGGACTACGGAAGAAACAGTTGAGTCAAGTCTCAAAAGTGAGGATGGACCAGAATTTTTGGTGAAAAGGTTTCATTAAAAGACGGAGTCTGTCTACTACGAGTGTCTCTTTACTTTGTTTTCTCAAAAAAGTGTTGAAAATAGAGATAAAACACTTCCGATACGCTTTGACCAGACTACGGACAGACAGACGGACGGACGGTTGGATCGTGTAACCCAACACCTACAGTAAGAAATCCTTTTGGTGGTGGATAGGAAAATAAGGGTAGAGAGCGGAGCGCACGTGAGAGAAAGAAAGAAAGCACAGCCACGCTAGAAGTAGAGGTCTAGTCTAGGCCATATTTTTGGGAAAAAGTTTCAACGTCACAAAAGTGAAATGCTGACACCATCTAAAATCGAAAAGAGCATTCGGCATTCCTATATCTAATTAAATCTCACGCAATCAAAGATTGAGGACACATCCAAATTCCAAAACCAAGTCTGAGCTTAATCATTTGTAAAAATATGCGCAACCACTGACCCCTATAAAGTAAAAACATTAATGAGGGATGCAATTTCACAACCCTTGTACCCGGTAAGGTAATTGGTCTTCCATAAAATTTTGAATTTGATCCAGCATTCGAAACTTTACTAGGGAGCCAAGACCGGGAGATATCCTGGCACCTCTCATATATATTGTCAAAGCCAAACACATTTTAAGAACCATTATGTCTTGCAGTTCTAATTATTGCAAACTGCGAGTACTGAGAATCCTAAAGCCAAAGAGCAACTTGAAACAATTCTTACTGATTTTCAGTCGACTTCGTGTTGCGATGCAAAAAGAACAAGGCCAGATCCATGCATACACCACTGTATCACGCGAGCATACCCATGTCAGAAATAAGTTTCCAGAAGAATCTGGACCAATTTTTTTCCCAGGTTAAACATCACTTATTTCGCGACAAAAAAAGACTTGATAATGGACATGGATGGAATATTAACTCCATTGAGCAACCTTTGTTCATCTATTTTATACCTATTGAACTTTATTTTTTAATAAATTGGGAGAACGTTTAACATACAAATATCCCCTCTCTTCTTCTCCTCAACTAAGATCCACGGCTGACCTCCCCACTAAAGAAAGGATTTCAAACGCACGATACTCACCCATGTACCTACCCCATAACCCAGGTGGACTCCAAACAACCTTTTTCTGGTACGAAAGATCAAATACCATTGCACCTTCAAACAATTTAAAGCTCTTTTAGATTCTTACTAACACTAGAAAGTTAGAAACTTCTCATTAAAAAGGCTTCTGCTCTTATACCGAAACATCAAAACACATCACTGTTGTTATCAGTAATAATAAGTAATAAAACTCCTTGGAGCAATTTATTAACAATACATAAAGCTTCTATAATAAAACATAAAGGAATGATTCCTTGCCAACCTTATCCCAAAATGAAATACAATAGGGCACCATTTAGGCCAAAAAATACAAGCTGCTACGTTTTATATTTATAAAAGAAGGCACAATAATCTCTCATTAGACAATATCTGCAATAAGTAATTATCTCCAATCTTCCCAACTATAAAACCTAAGGGCAACATCTAAGACAAGTAAAATGTTTTCCCAGATAACACTTTGCTGCCTATCAATCCAAAGCAGATTTTAAGTTATTAACGTATCAACCAGAAGCAAATGCGATAAAGAAGCCAAAGAAAAGACTCAAATGTTAAAATGATGAAGATTCAGCAAGCAAAACAAAAATGAAACTTTTTAAAACCCTCTAGTTTACATCAACAAAGTGACCACAGCCTTCTCCTCAAAGTAAAGAGAGAACTAGTTACATCAAAATTTGAAAAAAATATTGAAAAATTGCAAAACAATGATAAAACAACTAATCCTATTACCCAAGCCACAGTATCAATGAGAACGAAAGGACATGATATCATGATCCATGCAAACAGTTATACACAAACACCACAAAAATACAGAATAAATCTACGGGAGACAACTACAAGAAGCAATCACCACAAGTGCAACTTACCGTGAATGCAAAGAACTGGGGAGATTTGTCTTGCATCTGGCCATGTTTAAATAATTTATTATAAGTTGCACTTGATTATCAATAAGACATTTATGATCATCACACCAGAACCCAGGGCTACAACTGAGATGGAAGCTAAGAAATTAAAAAACACAGTATCCCCAGGTATACGAGGGTTTTGATAGTCCAAGATAGATTAAAGTTAAAGGACTTGTAACATTACTGGCAGTAAACAATATATATTTATATTCCAGGCTCCCCTAGCATATTAGTGGGAATCATCACATCAGAACCCATGACCATAATCAGGGCCACAACTGAAATGGAAGCTAAGAAATTAAAAAACACAATATCCCCAATTGAATGAGGGATAGTACAAGATATATTAAAGTTAAAGGACTTGTAATACTACTGATAGTAAACCAAACACATTTCCATAAGATAGCACAGGATATCAAAATGTTGAACTTGTTCTTTAATGGACAACTACATATTAAACCAAAAACAATAACATAGATGACTACAAAATTCAACCCATACTTTCTCAGAAGGTCTCTAACAGAAAATTTCTCCTTAGCAACAAAGTGAACTTTTTATCAATCACCCTTTCTCCTGAAAGAACAACCTTCAGTGAGTCTAGCACGTCCACCAGTAGGCTGGCACAGCACTGTTTGACAGTTTCCACAGACCACCACTGTTTGAGAGTGGCTGAAGACAGTTGTTCTGAATACGCATAAAAGCGGGGAAATCCATTAGCAAGGGCAGCTCTCAATCAGCTAAATAAAACACAATAATACCACCAAAAAAATTGCAACTTACATGTTGAAACAACCTTGGCACTTAACATCCTGCGAACACAACGGCAACAAAAAGTTAACAAGTGCTAGCACTATAATCAAAGAAAATATTTATACATAAACCAACAAATCGAAAACAGAATACATGACATTGGCTGACAGTCAGAGTCAAACATATATATACCATAAAGAAAGAGTTCGGGGAGGGCACTAGACGTTTGAGCTTGTGCTTCCTCTTCTCCAGATCAGTAGGAGGGTTTAACAAATCGATATCGTTAGGAAGAACCTGTGAAGAAACGACCGATTAAAACGCAATAACTTAAATACATAACATCATTAATTGGATTCCTGAAACATCTTAATCGCTTACCATTTTGCAAATTAATGGATACTGGGATAAGGGAGAGCGAGAGGGAGAGGGAGAGGCAGAGGGGGAGCTACCGATTTCGCAACACTCACGGAAAAGCAAGCCAATGAAAGTTTAGGGTTTATTTGTGAGTCTTATATATGACCAATTTCTTAATATGAACCGTTGGATCCCAGGATTGTTGACATTATACATCTGAACCCTCAATGAGTTGGGCTCTTCCTCCTGGACACCGGACAAGTCATACTAAGGGTATCTCAGTGGGACGCTTTGGCCCAATCCTATTACACTAAAAACACACTTTCTATCTTTTCCCTTTTTTTTTTTTTTTTATACTTCTTCTCTAAGTAATTAAACGTCTCACACAAAATTTTTAAAAAGTGGTTGAACTTGAATTAACGAATTTTATTTATAGGTAACTGGAAGGGTCCAAAAGTGATGGGTCGGATCATCCCGCGGATCCTGATAGAGCTCAGCCGTCAGCAGTCGGAGAAGATAAGATAAGAGTTGGCTTTCGTCCGGGAAAGAGCTCTAATGCTTAAGTTAGTATTTTGGAAAAGTTTTCCAGTCAGGACCGTTCTCAAGAAAGCAAGAGAGTTTTTCTTTTTTTCCTTTTTTTTTTTGACTCACTAGTTGTTTTTGTTTAAATAGAGAGAGAAAATCAATTACTTCCTAGAATTAGACTCTCCATTACGTAACAATAGGCAATTAGGATAACCGTGGAATACAGTCAAATCCCACCAATTACTCCTAGGATTTCAGAGTTTCCCGAGAACAAGAGATCTTACTATTCACGTCTTTGTGAGAGCTACGAGCTTGCTAGCCGACCTTCAAACCAACTTCACGACCTCCTCGTGGACAATGAGAAACTCAAATATCTCTTCTAGTGAGGTCGCGTCGAGTGATCCTTGGCTATTTGGAGTGACTAGGAGTCTCACACTTGTGTTCGTGGCATGGAAGATTTACGATTCGAATCGAAACTTGCCAGGTCGAAATCAAGGTCTGGCAAGACCTCAACTCTCATTTAGGAGGTTGGTGACCTCTAGGCCTGTGACCTGGGATGTCGATGGTGGCGAGTTGCTTGCCCATGAGTCCTCGTTAACTCTGTGAGTCTGACTTTTAGATATTGGAGGCATGGGACCCTCTAGCCCATTTGGGTTGACCTTAGTCCGGGTCCTACCCATTTGGCCCAATATTATCCCCCTTTAGGCCCGGTGAGCTCCTTGGTCATTGGTGCCTAAATTACCATCCTCAAGTCGTTGATATTACTGGGTCTGCCGATTCCTTGTAGTAGCCAAATTTTGGGATACCTTTTCAGTCGTGTCTCTAGTCGAGAGCTACAAGCTGGCTATATAATTTTTCAGTTTCAAGCAGAGTTGTGCACACTTGGTCACGGCATGAAAGGTACATGAGCAAGGTTGGAACTCACAAGGTCATAGGTTGTGGTCTAGTGAGGCCTCTGTTATGCTCATTTGGAGGTTAGTGACCTCAGGGTCCGCGACCCGTGAGGTCGGTGGTAGAAAGTCCTTACCCATTTACACCTCGGGACTCGCCAACATGATCTTTGTTTATTATAGATTACAGTCTATAGGTCGCGAGTCTGACCTTCAGGCATTGAGGATCACCATCTTGAGGCCAAGGACAATTCATTCAGGTATTAAAAACTACCATCTTCAGGCTGTGGGTCTGACTTTCAGGTATTAAAAACTACTATCTCCAAGTCTTGAATCTGACTTTCAGGTATTCAGGGGTTACCATCTCTAAACCGCGATCTTTTGAATAGTTTTCTTACAACTGTTTGTGAGGCTGACCTTTAGGTATTTTAAGGATTACCATCTAGAGGTTGCGACTCTTGGTAAAACTATGTCGTTTTTCTTTTGGGGCAATTCTCTTTTACGAAAGAATGAGTTCCTTTGCTCCTGGAAAGTTGACAGGAAAATCCTTACAGAAGGATGTCAAGGGAGCACCACTGAAGAAGAAATTTTCCAAAGACTCTCAACATTCTCCTCAAGCTGAACCTATATGCAAAGAATGTAAGGAGGATGGCTTCAATGGCTGAGGACCAGCATGTTGAGTTCAAGAAGGAGAAGTTGGCCAAGAAAAGAACACCAATCTCCAAGGAGGAGGCATCTGGTATCAAATCTGTGACAAGATCTCTGTTGAAGATTGCCCCGTTTTGGTTTTGGCAACTCCAACCCGTTTCTCGTCTTTGAAGAAAACTCTGCTCTTTTTCTTCTTTTATTTTTTGAGAAGGAGTCAGGGCGGGTTTTGTCTCTAAATCATTAACCCACCCAGATTTGGGCGCATTTAACCTATTTCTTTGCTCTGAACAATCGACCTAGATTTGGGAGAATTTAACCTATTTCAAAAGGTCCAAGGTTTCCTTGTTTGATTCTAATTCAGATTCTCTCAAATCATAGGGATTTACTTAAACTCTTTTTTAATCCAGCTAGGATTTTATAGAGCTCCATCTCACTGTTTCCTTCTTTTCTCCAGCACAAGCATTCTGCCCTTTTTTAAACATCTTCTTCTTCCTTCAAGGCTTAATTGAGTGAGTTCCTCTCTCTTTTTGAAAAAGTCTATATCTTTTTTCTTTTCTCAATATGTCGATTGCGTCTATCTCGTCGTCTTCTCAGGCCAGGGGATCTACATCCTCTTCTTCCTCCATAGACTTAGAGAATGAAGTTTTTTATTTTCCCCCAGCACAACCTACGGCTTCCTCGGTGAAAACCGAGACCTTCGAGTTTTTTGACATAGAGGCTCATAATACCCCTTCTCTTCTGAACCGTAGTCTTGTCTTCCAACTTTGTGGTGAGTTGGGCTTGAGTAAGAATGTGATCTTTGCCACTGAGGTACATAAGCATGCGTATAGCAAGCGTGATGGACACATAGTCCTCTACAGTGCCAACCTCAATGGAGGCATCTTGCTTCCATATATCGACCTTTTATTCTTTGATATTGTTTATTTTTGGCACATTTCCTTGGCCCAGTTGGTGCCTAATTCTTTCAGGATGGTGGTTGCCTTTGTTGCCACTTGCCATCTTTACGGAGTCCTAGTCTCCCTGGAACTCTTTAGATGCTTTTTTAAATTGGGGGTCTCCTCAGCGTCTATAGGTGCTGCTGGGTACATTTAGTTCTCTCATTGGCATAAATTAGTTGGCCTTTTCCACTCCTTTGTCAGGGAGTGGGAACCTCTATTTTTCTTTGTTCTAGTGGCCCTATTCCCAATCTTTTTCTGATGGAATGTGCTCCTCCTGTTGACTGAGAGATCTACTGGCAGTTGATAGATGAGGACCTTGGGAAATTCGAGGCCTCATTCTTTGCTGGGGTAAGCCATTTCTGATGACCCTGGTGTGTCCTTACCCCTCTTCAACTTTACCTACTTGGCTTATTCTCTCTTTTGCAGGGACATGTGGTTCTTGGAGAGCTACTGAGGAGGCAAGCTGAGAAAGCCTCCAAAGATCGAGAGTTTGCCTCCTTGGTTGAAGAGCTCCAAGATGCCAAAGCTCGTTTGGAAAAGAAGGCCGCTAACCTTTCTGCCTCTCCAAAGTCATCCAAGCAGCTTCTCGTCATATGCGAGAGGAATGTTGTTGAAGCTCGAGCTACCAACAAGAGCATATCCAAGGTACTAGATATTGCGGAGAAGAGACTGGTTGAGGAAAAGGAGCGCAACCAAGAGCTCGAATCTAGCTAGAAGATCTCCGGGGGCTCTCTATGATGAGGATGGTGAACCTGTGATGGAGAAGCAGGAGAAGGCCCCTGCTTTCCAAGTGTATGTGCAATCTCTTTTGGGGACTTAGTTGATGTCTCAGTACACCAAGAATGAATGAACTCATGGAGCTCAACCCTGGGTTGAAAACCAATCCTGAAATAGATTCCTACCTTTGTCGCCCTGGGTTGGTCACCTCCCTCCCCTAGGAGAAAGAGGACCATGAAATAGCCTCTCCCAAAGAGGTGATGGCAGCTGAGTCTCTGGCCCAGGTCAGTGAGGCTGGGGAAGATCCTTCTAGGGAAGGGAAGGAGATTGTGGAAGCCGCTAATAGGGGCGAGGATATTCTCGACATCACCCCTTGCGTTGTGGCCTCTCCTGAAGGTATTCCCATCTTTCTGGGTTTGGATTACTTCGCAAAAATGTTTCCCCAACTCCTGAATGCTTTCTTTGGGAAGGGTACTCAACCTTTTTGAATTTTTCATTTGTCCTTAGATGTGCCTTGTTTGATCCTGTTGCTGATTTGGCTAGCAAGTACCTCTGCTACAGCTCTTCCCAGCAGTCTTGTTCTTGCTAGTATCCCAACAGAGGAGGAAGATGATGGAGATGACATTCCTTTGGTGCAGCGTCAGGCTCGAAAATAGTTCGGAGTTTTTTCTTCTTGATATATTTACTACTTTTTGCAAGTACTGGATATTTCGTAGAGGTCTATTTGTGGCCTTTTGCTTTTATTTTCTGCTGCATATTAACTTCTCAACAGGGGTCTGTTTGTGGCCTTCTGTTTTTTGTTTTCTTGCCTTTGATATACAACTGCTTTATTTCTGTCACTATTCGAAGCAACACTTTTGATTTCCGTATTCGTATTATCTCAGCATTGTAAAATTGAACCAGTTTTCAATCAGGCATTTAACATTGGCAGAATAGCCCCATAAGCTTTAAAAAACTTAGCTTTAATCTGTGCTAAGCTCATTAAGGCTACCATTGAAGTCGTTGTTGAATATGCTGAGGTTGTCACAGACCTTAGCGAGGTGTAATAGGTCTAGGAGGTCTCCAATAACCTTTTGGCATGGAGGTCTTCAATGATCCTTAGGTGTAGAATTTCTTCAAATGGCAAGCATTCCAAGGTCTCTAGAGTTTCCTTCCTTCGAGATCAACTAATTTATAGCTTCCTCCTTTGTGGACTTCTTGAATCGAATAGGGTCCTTCCCACCCTTCTTGCAGCTTGGTTAGCTGGCCTTGTTTGCCAACGTCTGACCTTTTGAGGACCATCTCTCCAACTGCAAAGTGTTTTTCTTTCACTCGCTTGTTGAAAAAATTTGTTGCATGCCTTTTATAAGTTCTATCTACCTCAATTGTCTTGTTTTTGACCTCTTCAAGAAGGTTGAGTTCTACCCTTCTCTCTCCCTCATTTAAAACTGAGCTGTACTCGATCAGTCTTAAAGACATTCCAACCTCAGTTGGCATTATTGCCACTCCTCCAAAACATAGGCTGAATGGGATCTTTCTAGTAGCTTTTCTGGACGTGGTTCGATATGTCCATAGTATGCTTGGGATCTCGTTCGACCAATCTGCATTGCGACCTTCTTTCTCGAGCTCAATGAACCTCTCCTTCAAGCCTTCTAGGATTGTTCTATTTGTGACTTCTACTAGTTCGGTAGCCTGAGGATAGGCTACGGAGATCAATCTTTGCTCAATGTGGAGATTTTCGTAAAAGGTCTTGAATGGGTCGCCAGTGAATTGCCTTTCATTACCTGAGATGATGTCTCGAGAGATCCCAAATTTGCATTCAAGGTTCTCCACACAAATGATTGAACCTTTAGGGACAAGATTACTATCATCAGTTCTGCTTCAACCCATCTGGTGAAGTACTCTACAACAATTGTGAGGAACTTTGCACCCCTCATTCCCTTTGAGAAGGGTCCAAGGATGTCAATCCCCCATATGTCAAATGGTACTAAGGCATTGATGGGCTAGTATTTCACAAGTCGAAGATGTGACTTGTTCCCATGCAACTGGTAGCTCATGTATTTCTATATGGTTGCCTCAATGTCAGCGACCATTGTAGTCTAGTAATATCCTGTTCGTAGGATTTTCTTTATGACAGTTTTCGCCCCTATGTGAGAGCCACATATGCAGCTATGTACCTCGTCAATCATGTATTTACCCTCTCCTGGACTTAAGCATTTGAGCATTGGCCAGGCATATGACCTTCTGTATACCTCGTCATCTCCAATCATAATGTAATGAGGTGCTCATCTTCGCACTCGGTGAGTTTCCTTTAGGTCCTCAAAGAAGTCAACATGTTTAAGGAATATGAAGATTGCGTATCTCCAGTTTGCTTGATCCTCTATGACCAGACTTTTCTCTTGATCAATCTTGGGAGAGAGTAGTTGTTCCACAAGTAGCTCGGCATTGGTTCTAGCAACTACTTCTTTGTAGACTTTGGACAAAGTGTCCGCTTCTGAGTTTTGCTCTCTGGAATTTGTTCAATGAGAAAGTAGTCAAGCTTTGAAATCATATCTCTTACTCTTTTGAGATACTTGACCACATTGTCTTCTTTTGCTTTGTATTCTCCAGCGACCTAACTGGCCATGACTTGTGAATCTGTTTTAGCGTGCAATCTTTGCACTTTGAGAGCTCTTATAAGTTTTAGACCTATTAAGAGAGATTCATATTCGGATTCATTGTTCGAGGTTGGGAAGTTGTACTTCACAGAGTAATGGATTCTCACTCTATCAAGGCTGATTAGTATAATCCGCAAAGCTTCAGTATCCGACTGTGGAATCCACCATCTGGTCGATACTTGGGAGGGGGAAGGAATACTTCTGGCAATATTTGTTAAGTGTGGTGAAGTCCATACATATTCTTTTCGTCACCTCCTTCTTTGGTACAACTACAGGATTGGCTAGCCACTCCTGGTACACTACCTCTTTCAGAATCTCAGCATTAAGAAGAGCTTAGACCTCTCTTGCCATGACCTCATTGCGCTCAAGAGCAAAGGTCCTTTTCTTCCACTTCACAAGTTTAACGTTTGGCTTGAGCCCAACCTTGTACTCTGCAATTGCTCGGTCTACGCCTTCCAGGTCGCTAGGCTGCCAGGCGAAGACTTCCAGATTGTCTTCAAGGGAATCCACCAACTTCCCTTTAATCTTTGGGGGCAGGAACTCTCCAATTTTGATCCCTTTCTCAAGGAATTTAGGATTAAGGAAGACTTTCTCTCCCTTTCCAGCTGCCTAAATTCTAAAGTGGTCATTCTCTTGAGGGTTGTCAATGCACTCCTTTGGTTTGGGCTCTAGGAAGTTCTCTTCATTACCCTTAGCTAGGTAACACCCTTTGCCTATCTCCTTCAAGGGTAATCCAAACCTTTCCAGCTTGGATTCTCATGCTGTAGATGAGTAAGGAGATCTCGGCTTTTAGGTCTATGACCCCCCTATGACCAAGTAAGGCATTGTAGGTCCTGGGGGCATTTACGACCATCTAGTCCATCATGACTTTCTTGCCATCCATTCTAACTGTGGTTGGGACTCTCAAGATTCCATCGGTGTAGGTCATATTGCCGTTGAAACTGGTCAGTGCAGTGTTTGATTTCTGCAACGAGCTTTTGTCGATCCCCATTTGATCGAAGGCCTTGTGATAGAGGACATTCACTACATTTCTGATGTCTACTAGGATTTTCCTCACTAGGAAGTCACCGACCTAGAGTGACATCGTTAGGGGCTCTAAATCTCCCCCTCGAGCTCACTTCAATTTCCTCTCTATGTCATTTATCTCACCGACTGGGATCCTTTCATTTTGCGGGGCCGCTTGTGGTGGGTTTGCAGGGCCTACATTTTTTGCCAGGAAATCTTGTAGGTGACCTTCTTTTATAAGCCTTTCAATCTCACGTTTGAGATCAAAGTAATCGTCCGAGAGATGACCATGATCCTTATGGTAGTGAGAAGGCCTTTCTTTTCCATGACCATCATGAACTTAGCCCGTGATGTCTTGAGCAGTGTGAGTACAAGGTCGGGGATGGTTTTCCTTCTTTTGTCTAAGATTATCCCCTTGTGGTGGGGATCTTTTCTATCCCACTTTCTTTTTTGAGGACTCTTTAGATGTCCTCTATTATCTCTGTCTGTGGCTGAGGTGAATCCCCAAATCTTCTTTTGAATCGCGGTTTCTTCAGCCTTGATCAACTCTTCCAGGAGCTTTTACAGCTCCTTAATTATTTTTACCGTCTCCTTGACCAGTCTGAGGGTGACGTACCCCCTTTGCAACCCTTGCTTGAATGCAGTGATGTAAATGGCATCATTCTTTTGCTCGATCTCCACTGCTGCATCGTTGAAACGACTGTAATAGCTCTGGGTGCTCTCACCGACCTTCTGTTTGATGAGGAAGAGGTCGTTGATGTCTTTCTCACACCTCGTGCTGCTCTGGTAGTTTTTCAGAAACAGCTCTTTCAATTGTGACTAGCTTGAGATGCTTGCCTTAGAGATTCCTTTGAACCATGTTTAGGCCTTTTTAGTCAACGTGGACTTAAAGGCTCTGCATTTGACGTGGTTGGAGTGTTCAAACATCTCCATATGGGAGACGTACTCGTCAATGTGTTGTTGTGGCTCCCTAGTACCGTCATATTTTTTCTCTAGTTGTGGAGCTTTGAAGCTTGAATTCATCCTGGCTGTTCGGATGCTGTGGACAAATGGCGAAGGCTTAGTTAAATCCATGGTGTTTTGTTGCTCCTAATTGGTTGAGGAAACTACTCTCCTCACTGGGTTGGGAGCTACCTCTCGAGCATTTTCACCTGTCATTTCAATTAGGCTACGACGAGGTGGTATTTTTACCCCAAGTGGAGTTCGCAGCTAGCTTCCCTGCTTTTCAGGAGCTGAATCCTGTCGTTGGCTTCTGGAGATGGCAACACAATTGAGCTTGTCTCTTAGGTCATACCCCTTTTGATTATTAAGGGTCTTCCTGAGGTCGATCACAGATAAAGTTCTTGCTCCTTGTGACCTTTGTTCTGGCCGACTCGCTTCTCGACCTACGTCATTGACCCAGGGGTCAGTCCTTGCCTCTGAAGGCTGGAACCTATCCTGTTGAGTATGCCTAGTTTAGCTCCTGGGTGGTGGCGTTTCTCTCTAGGAAGGCATCGGAGTACGCCCAGCAGAAATTTAGTCTCTTCTGCCTAAGATTCCCTCCAGGGCAGCCACCATCCTTTCCATTAAATTCGTCGACATGGATACCCGGGTTCCTCCAGATCTCTGTGGCCTTGGTGTCCTGGAGTTATTGCCATTTGCAGTGAGATCTGGGTGTCTCCCCTGTGACCATTCTTGCGCCAGCGTTCGGTTGGCCAAGATATCCTCGGATAGGCCAGGCCGTGCTAGCGAATGTTGGCCTTACTGCATGCTTGGCCCCAGGTTGTCGTTAGTGACGGCCTATGTTGGCGGCAGCATTTCCGACACTATCTCTCCAGTGCGGAATTGTATTATGGTTGGTGGCCTATCGCGACGTGGAGGCTGAACAAGTGAAAGCCGTGATTGAGCCATCATGATCACTTTATTTTGTTTTATGTATAGGAAAAAAATTAGGCTTTTCTACTCTGAGTTCCCACAGACTCTGCTAGAAGTAATAGGGTCTAAAAGTGATGAGTCAGATCACCCCGCGGATCCTGATGGAGCACTGTCGTCAGCAGCTTGAGAAGATAAGAAAAAGAGGTCACCAGAGTGGGCTCCCGCTGAGGAAGAGCTCCGATGCCTAAGTTAGTATTCTGGGAAAGTTTTCCGATCAAGACTGTTCTCAAGAAAGCAAGAGAGTTTTTTTTTTTTACTCACTGGGTGTTTTTGTTTAAATAGAGAGAGAAAATCAATTACCTAGTGGAATTGGACTCTCCATTACGCAACGATAGACAATTAGGATAACCGTGGAATTCAGTCAAATCCTGCCAGTTGCTCCTAAGATTTCAGAGTTTACCTGAAATGAGAGATCTTGTCATTCACGTCTTTGTGAGAGCTACGAGCTTGCTAGCCGACCTTCAAACCTGCTTCGCGACTTCCTTGTGAACGTTGAGAAACTCAAATATCTCTTTTGGTGAGGTTGCATCGAGTGATCCTTAGCTCCTTGGAGTGACTTGGAGTAGCACACCTTTGGTCGTGGCATGAAATATTTATGATTCGGATGAAAGCTTGCTGGGTCGAAGTTGGGGTTTGGCAATACCTCAGCTCGAGCTCATTTAGGAGGTCGGTGACCTCGGTCTGTGACTGGGGAGGTCAGTGGTGGCGAGTTGCTTACCTACGAGTCCTCGTGAACTCTGTGAGTCTAACTTTCAAGTATGTGAGGCATGGGACCCTCTAACCCATTTGGGTTGACCTTAGTTTGGGTCCTACCCATTTGGCCCATCAGTAACAATTTCAATTTCCTATAAATTTCTAACTAATATACTCCCTCCATTTCTTTTTAAAAGATGTTCAAGGTTCTAGAATGTTGACCAAAGCAATGATGGTTTCGGTAATTAATATTTTAATTGGAATAATGTTTATATGAATTCAATTCTAATATTTAATTTGATTAAAAGGGTATGACTGAGAATTTTTCATTAAATGTTTGTTGAGAAATATAAATATTCCTTAAACAGTTTAAAGTGATTTCTATTTTAAAATAAAATTGGTTAACTAAATCGACCGGTGAAAAGAAAGGAGAGAATAATAAATGAGACATTTAAGCACATTCATTTACTGATAAAGTGAATATTATAATAAACATTGTTTTTTAATAAAATAAAAATAACAAAAAAGATATACAGATTTAACTTTTTTGTCTTTGAATGGTTTAGAATTAATTCAAAATATTTTAAAGTTTATTTTCGGATACAATTTGAAACTTATTGAAATAAATTCAACATTATATATAAGCTAGTACATGATATTATGAAATAAATAATTTACTAAAATTTCCATTTATTTGGTATTTGAAATACTTTTTATATAAAAATGTTTCCTTTCGTAGCTTTCTATTTGTATTGTCTATGTTAAAAAATGGAATAAATCTTTCATCACTATTTATAAGTTACTTACAACCATTTTAGTTAAAATTAAAATAATTTTTCTATAAAAAAAATTGTCTAATTTATTATTTTAATCAAAGTAACAAAGGAACATAAGAAGAAACAAGGATAATACTGTAAATATTCAGTAAATTATCTTCTAAATTAAAGATAATGACTTATATTTAGGGATAATAAAAAGTGAGTCCAAGTGATTTATAAATAATAATGGAGGGACAAGCAGATTTTCTTTATGCTTATTACTTATTATTTATAATTTACAAGCTG
Organism: Parsonsia alboflavescens; assembly: GCA_028571225.1. Classification (NCBI taxonomy): domain Eukaryota; kingdom Viridiplantae; phylum Streptophyta; class Magnoliopsida; order Gentianales; family Apocynaceae; genus Parsonsia; species Parsonsia alboflavescens. Next base: position 15,622,742 of record JAOXNR010000013.1, read on the forward strand.
AAAACAAAAAGAAAAAAAATGGAATGGAAGAATAATCAATGAAAAAGAAAGAAAAACAAAAGAACATGAAATAAGGAACCAGAGAGGTTTTTTTTTTTTTGCTTTAAAATATAAATCGTGTATTTGGGGTGGGATTTTTAAAGTTTAAACAGCCATGTATTTTCAACTCAGATTTCTCTTTGACAATACAACTTAGGAAAGGAATTAGGATATAGATTTTAAAGCCCTTCTTCGATAGTCCATGGTATTTTGTCAAGCTCATTTAGGAAGGTTAGAGAACAAATTTATTCCTTGTCATTTGAAGTAGGAGCCTCTTTCTCTTTGCCCGATCCAAAATATGTAATCGGGTTTGTAAAGGTAATTTTAAAGTGCCTCAGTTGTGGCAAAAAGTAAGGATGTTAAGAATATGAGATGGGTTAAATGTATTAAGTACATTAGAATTTTAAAAGACAATCTGAAAAATAATGTTATAACTCTTTATTAAATATTCATCTTACATTTTTTTTTTTTTTGGTTTGGGGGCACTTGAAGCACAAAGGAGTTATAGAAACCTCACCTTCTAGTTTACTAAGCCTTACTTTTAATATTTCATCCAGTACAATTTATAAGTCATTAGTTGACATTTTGTCGAAATTAAGATAAGATGTTTTTTTTATCTAAAATGTCTCTATTTATAACTTTAATCAAAATTATAAGTGATCAGGGACAAGAAACAGACATGGACAGATGTTAAGTGAATAAGAAAACCATATGACATGCCCACAAGATTGCTCCAATAATAAAAACATTAATTACATTTGCTAAAACCTCAACATAGGCTGATATATTTTGATAAGAGACATATCTCTATCTAGATTGATTATAATTTGCTCAAGGAATAGGAAGTTATGAACTTTTCTTCACTATAACATATTATTTTTTGTATAGCATGTCATTATTTTTTATCTTAGCCTAATGCTATTCTATTTGATGCAAACTTTGCCCTAGCTAGATTTAATATTTGCGTATAGTATAATTTAGATAAAACTACTCTTTTAGCTAAGCCACTTCAAGTAAGTGGGCATACATCTACCAATTTATAATTCTCCTTTTTTTTTTTTATTACAATATTGATCCATTTCTTTCAAAAAAAAAAAAAACGGTAATATGACAAAGTAAAACACCTAATAAATTATATTTAGTGATAAGAAAAATTAGTCTAAATATCTTATAAATGGTGATAGAAAGTGTGTATGTGGTATTAATAACATAAGAATCTAGTGATCGTTTACTTAAAAGGATTGAAATCAACATAAAAGAAAAAAAAAATGCCTTTTCATTTTATAAAGGGTAAATTTTCATTTTAGTCTCTATTATTTTATATTTTTGCCCTGTCAGTCAACTTTTTTATTTAAATCCCCTATTTTTTTTATTTAAACAAAGCTTTTATGATACCATTTAAAATCCTTAACAATTTTTTTTATTGGAAAGTTAGGTTTCCGATTTTTTAACGGATAGCTAACTGAGTCTTTCTTTTTTCTTTGTTGAGTAAGTCTAAAAAACTTCCTTGACAAGAAAGCTTCTTTTTCTTTTTTCTTTTTTAAACGTAGATTTATGATCTTAGAGTTATAATAATTATATAGTGAGTGGCGGATTTGCTGTACTACTTTTGTAGCTTTATTATTGTAGAGTCGTATGGAATAAAATTCTTGATGATGTCTGAATCACTGTTGCTTGCCCATAGTAGCAATCTGTGTTTTGATATTCACATACCCCCTTGCCCCGAATAAGATGACCACTTGTAGGGGTGTACTAATCCAATTTCATCCAATCCAACTAAACCGATCCAAACCAATCTAATGTAAACCAATTAAAATTCAATTAATTTAGCAAATTGACTTGATCGTTTTTTTTTTTTTAAGAAAATCAATTTAATTGGATAGGTTGATTTGGAGAAGATTTTTTATCGGATAACCAATCGAATCAAAAAAATATATTATATAATTAATAAGTAAATATACTTAATATATATAAATATAATAAATAATTTTATTATAAAAAGGGGTGAAAGCACAATCCAATATATGTATTTTTCTAGTTCTAATAACGAAGTTAGTTAGATTTTTAATTTATTTTTAAATATAGAAGATAATGTGATTTGTTTTAACTTTGAATTAGTACAAGTAATTTCTTTCATAGTGAGATATATTTGGATAAATTAGGAATTATTTTTGAGTATTGATTGCATAGATAATGTATTTTAAAATTTCTAAGATATATTTGTTTTGAATTTGATTAGTTTTAATATTTAATGAAAAAACTATTTAGAATTTTATTAAACCTTTTAAGATTCAATCAAACCCAACCAATCCAATTAAGATCAGATTGGTTCGATTATCATCCAAATAATTGTTTGAATTGGATGATTTTTCTAATCAACCAATTTAATCAATTTGATTGATCGAACTCATCTAACATATCAAAACCGACCGATTGTACACAACTAACCACTTGCAGTGAGAATTGCCATTATCATATTCTTGAGGTACTCATGAGCCTTGCATTATTGCTCTTCAATTGGTTGCTATTATATGATGTAAGGATTTATTGGTTTTCAAAAATTTAAAAAGTGTTTGAATTTTTACTTTTTCTTAAATGAATTTTTTTTAAAAGGAAGAAAATAGTGACATGATATCCATGTCCCTAGCTTATTTGACAAAAAAAATATCTGATATATCATTTAACTTGAAAATTTATTTTTCAAATAAAAAAAATTTTGTTGATCATCTGTAAAAAGTTTGAAAACATAACTTTTCAATGGAAAAATAATTAAGATTTTAAATGATATAATAAAAGTGCCTGAACTTAAAAAAAGAAAAAAATTAAAAAAGAAAGAAGACTTTTGTATGACAAAAGAATAAAAAAAGATAGTACTAAAATACGGATTTGCTCTTTCGTAAAATCTCATCTATGTACAAAACTCCAAATTTACACCGAAACGGGGAAGGGTGAATTTCAAAACAAAGTGCCAATCAAATTTCACTTTCACAGTTTCACTGACATTGAACCCTAGCAACACCCTCCGGGATTAAAGACTTAAAAGGGCTAAAGCCACCGGGGACCAATCCAATGCTCCATTCCCATCCAGGAGGAGGATCCGACGGCTGCCGTACGTTCGAACACGTAACTACATTTTAGATGGCCAGGGGACCCTGACCCGATGCCTCTAAATCCTACTTCCTCTATGCAACCGCAGTGAGTAGACTGAAAGTACACGCAGATCAACAGCGAAAATGTTGCCGCCGGAGCTTCAACCCCGGTCATTCCGCCCCTACATCTCCTCCTCTATGAGCGCGCCTTCATTCTCCGCTTCTTTCAATGGTGGCTATAGCCCCGAAGGTAACCCTAACTCTATTCCCAATGCTTCTCCGTCACTCTATGCTAGAGGCAGCGGCGGCCGTGGCTCCTCTAGTAGATCTCTCAAGAACTCCCGGTTCTCTCCGTCTTCTTTTGTTCATAACGTCAGAATTGCATTCGCTTTGGTGCCCTGCTCGGCCTTCCTTCTGGACCTTGGTGGAACTCCCGTCGTCGCCACATTGACCTTAGGCCTCATGATAGCCTACATCCTCGATTCCCTTAACTTCAAGCCGGGGTCTTTCTTCGCCGTCTGGTTCTCTCTAATCGCAGCTCAGATTGCCTTCTTCTTCAGCTCATCTCTAGCTGTCATCTTCAATTCACTCACCCTTTCTCTAATTGCCGCATTTCTGTGTGCAATTACCAATTTCCTGGTAGGCGTCTGGGTCTCTCTTCAGTTCAAGTGGGTTCAAATTGAGTATCCTGCAATCGTCCTGGCCTTGGAGAGGCTTTTATTTGCCTGCGTTCCCTTAATCGCTTCCTCCATTTTCACCTGGGCAACAGTCTCGGCAATCGGTATGTTCAATGCCGCCTTTTATCTAATGGTATTTAACTGCGTTTTCTATTGGCTCTTCTCCATTCCCCGCGTCTCGTCATTCAAAACCAAACAAGATGTGAGCTACCATGGTGGGGAGGTTCCCGATGAAAGTCTAATCCTCGGGCAGCTTGAGAGTTGTATTCACACATTGAATCTCTTGTTTTTTCCCTTGCTATTCCACATAGCATCTCATTACTCCATTGTACTTTCCTCATATGCTTCAGTTTGCGATTTGTTTCTCCTTTTCTTCATCCCCTTCTTGTTTCAACTGTACGCCTCCACCAGAGGAGCTCTCTGGTGGCTTACAAAGAATGATCGACAGATGAACAGTATTCGCTTGGTGAATGGCGCGGTTGCTTTGACAGTTGTTGTTATTTGCCTTGAATTCAGGGTTGTTTTCCATTCTTTTGGGCGCTACATTCAGGTCCCACCTCCTTTGAATGTTCTGCTTGTCACCATTACTATGCTCGGAGGGGCTGCTGCAGCTGGGGCATGTGCACTTGGGATGGTTTCTGATGCTTTTGGCTCTCTGGTATTCACTACTTTGGCTGTTATTGTCTGTGCTGCTGCTGCAATTGTTGTTGGATTCCCCTTCTTGGTATGTATTCATACTGCACTCAACTTGATCAGACATAGCTTTCCAAAATTCAACTTTAACTAAAATGTCACTGCCTATTCCTTCTTAATAACTCCTTGTTGCCCTTGTTATCCTGTAGTCTATTGCCACTGATTACAATATAATTTCTATGGCAAATACTTTCCAAAAACTAGTTTTTGGGAAGAAGAAAGGATGTCTCAAGAACTAGATTCAAATATGGAGCTCGTTTCATCTATTGGGTAATGAGTATAAATTTATCTCAAAAAAAAGAAAGAAATGAAGAAAATTAATAAATGGTTTAGTTGGATTGGTAGTATAAGTTTAAGGTTAAGAGGAGAAAGCGTTGGGGAAGCATATACTAATAGTTCTTTGGAGATTCCCTAGGAATCACATGGGTGCACTGGAATAGGGAGTTGATGCCAGAAAAGGAAAGAAAATATGAATAAATACATTCCCCTTTCAATCTGCCAAACTAAAATTGAATCTAATATGAAAAGTTTATTTTCTACAGAATTATAGCCTAGAAAGGTTCATGCCTCTTGGTCATGAACCCTAGATATGTTAAACGGGTTTCTTAGAATTCTAGTCTCATCCCTGCATCCAAACAACTCTTTGGTTTAGCCAAAAGCTGGTATCGGATAAGACCTGATCTTACCAACAATGTTTCAGTAAGTATGCCACACAAATAGAACTAAAACTGGTTTTTCTTGATTTCAAAGGATCCTTACTTTCTAAATGTGTGTGTATATATTTATCTCTCTCACACAAAAAGAATTTCTGGACAATTTTGCATGAGGAAGCTTTGCACTGCAATTTGTTCAATAAAATTGTGACACAAGTTGAGCACATTGGATTTAATATTTGAGAAATTCAAAGATTATGTTTAATCATATACAAGAGTTTGTTTTCTGATGTCAAGCGGTAGAAGGCCATGTGGAATTATTATTTAGCTGTACTACTGTCTTACTAATATCTGGGTTTAGTTTGGTTTTTATTGGCCTCTTTCTGGGTGCTCTTTTTTTTTTTCTTTGCTTCACAATTTTTTTTTTTTTTTTGCTTTGCGGTGGGGGTGGTGTTGGTTTCCAGGAATAGGTCTGATTTGCAAATGCTAAGATCAGATTGTTGAAAAGGGTTGTCAATTGGCAATGGCGAGATATAAAGATCGTACTTGGTACCTTTAGGGCTTGCTGGCACTCCTTATCCTGCTTTATATGGAATTAGCTTACATGTGGTATTGTCTACAGTCTGAAGGGTGAGGAGATCTATCTCCTATTTCTCCTGTGTTAACCAAGAGAAAGGCCTCCTAAGACTAGTGTGTAATTTTTTTTTTCCATTTCTTTCTGCTTTTATATCATTTTAAATTTGAATTTTGAATAAATTAAGTACCTATCTCCAATCTTAGAAAAGATACCATGAAAATGCTCCAAGGGTCTCTCTATCTCTCAATCGCTTGGATTTGTTTCCCTCTTGTTCCTGTAGTCGCATTGGGATTTGTTGTGCTTATTGTTTCTTGTGAATTCTTAAGATGACAGCATATGTAATTGACTTTTAAGATTTGAATTCAAGATGTTTAATGTTCACCCTATCATTGCATGAGACTTGAGCGTAATGATATCTTCAGTTTGCACTATCTAACCAAATACATAATCTTGTGATACCCCCAAATTTTCACAGAAATTTTGGTTGCTAAAGGTAATGGCTATCAAGGCGAGGAGATTCTGTTTTTCATATCACTACACTACTGCTGTAGTGATGAATATATAAGGTTTTAGGCCAATAAGGTCAAACAAAAGGATGGTGTTTGACCTTCTGTTGAAGGAGTATCATGTTAGAATTCAGAATCACATTTGATTCTGATGACTAAAATTCAGTTTTGGAGAATTACTGTCTGTCTTACTTACCATCTCAGAAAGAAAAAGTAAAGTTTGAATCTATAGGTGTGATGTGTGGTTGAGGGAAAGAAAATGCTTATGGTATTGTCTTTAAACTACATGCAATCTCTTAAATGGATAAGAACTGAATTAATTGTTGAAATAAATAATGTGCATATCCTATGCCTGGGGCTAGAAAAATTAAGGAAGTGTTAATCTTCCTTTAAGCTTGATATTTTCACGTTTTGTTTCTGTGCTTCCTGAATGCTTTTGATCATTTCTAATCAAGAAAATATTCTCGTGGATTCTTTATCCATGCTAATCTGTTTCATGGCAGCTGGTCAGATTTGACTTCGAGTTGACCATGAATATATCTTGTAGCATGTAAGACAAAGTATGACCATAATGAGAATTTGTTTATTTAGGAGTCACATGGCTGGAATTCAAATTAGTACTAGTTTATTCATTAAGAAAAGTTATCATGTTTGCCGCAAATTATTGCTTGTTTGTTTTGATGTTCAAACGATTAACTATAGAAGCTTAGTTTTTTTTTGATTTTGCATTTACATGTATGGTTTTATGACTTTGAAGTTTCCTTGATATCCCTATGCAGTTCATTCCCCTTCCATCAGTAGCCGGATTCTATCTGGCTCGCTTTTTCACAAGAAAAAGTCTGTCGTCTTACTTTGCCTTTGTTGTGCTTGGTAGCCTGATGGTTACCTGGTTTGTGATGCATAACTATTGGGATCTGAACATCTGGATGGCTGGCATGTCTTTACGATCATTCTGTAAGCTGATTATTGGTAGTGTTATCCTAGCAATGGCAGTTCCTGGTTTAGCCCTTCTTCCACCAAAGCTTCATTTCCTGACTGAGGTTTGTTTAGTTAGCCATACCTTGCTACTATGCTACATTGAGAATAAATTCTTTAATTACTCTAATCTATATTACTACGGGATGGAGGATGATGTGATGTATCCAAGTTACATGGTTATCATGACTACATTTGTGGGTCTGGCTTTTGTGAGGAGGCTCTCTGCAGATAGCAGAATTGGTCCAAAGGCAGTTTGGATATTGACTTGCCTGTATTCCTCAAAACTAGCTATGCTTTTCATGGCATCAAAGGCTGTTCTGTGGGTATCAGCTATTCTGCTGCTGGCTGTTTCTCCTCCACTGCTTCTTTACAAGTATTTGCTGGACCTTTTTCTTAGAACCTTTTTCTTTTAAAATTTTTGTTTTATATGTAGCCATTATTTGTTTAGTGAAATTGCATGGCAATGGCTTTACTCATCTAAATTTTCAGGGACAAATCAAGAACAACCTCAAAGATGAAACCATGGCAGGGTTATGCACATGCAAGTGTGATTGTCTTATCAGTGTGGTTTTGTCGTGAGACAATATTTGAGGCTCTTCAATGGTGGCAGGGCAGACCTCCATCTGATGGTTTACTGTTGGGATCATGTATTCTTTTGGCTGGGTTCAGTTGTCTACCAATAGTTATGCTTCACTTCCCCCACGTGATGGTACTATTCCCTTTTTCCCTCTAAATATTTATGATTTTGTTCCCTAAAGAACATGACATTCATCTTGATGCACCGATGTTTATTTCTTGTTGGAAAGAAAGAAAGAATGTCCCAGACAATTGAATCAGCACTGTTTGTCTACACATGTGCCAATTTAAGCTGAAGGGCTAATTGAGTGGTTATATTTAGTTTCTCTTACTTCTTAGTGGACTTTTCAAATCAAAATACTTCCTAAAAAGGTTAACAATATTAAGTTGTGTTGTTCAGAATTAAGGTGCTTAATTATTCTCTTTCCATTGCTGGGAAGTGATCAAATTTTGATGTCATGTTATATTCTGGCATGAAACTTGTTGACTTCAACTATTTTTGGTTTTTTGGTTGTGCAGTTTACAAAGAGATGCTTGCTGTTGGTCATAGCAACAGGTGTGTTGTTTACCCTTATGCAGCCACCAGTGCCCCTTTCATGGACCTATCACTCTGATTTAATCAAAGCTGCTCGTCGATCTTCTGATGACATCTCCATATATGGTTTCATGGCATCAAAACCTACATGGCCCGCTTGGTTGCTTATTGCAGCAATCCTGCTTACTCTTTCAGCCATTACTTCCATCATTCCCATCAAATACATCGTTGAGTTAAGGACGTTATACTCTATTGCCATTGGAGTTGCTCTTGGAATATATGTTTCTGCAGAGTATTTCTTGCAGACGGTAGTTCTGCATTTCCTAATTGTTGTTACCATGGTCTGCACCTCAGTATTTGTGGTCTTCACCCATTTCCCATCTGCCTCTAGCACAAAGCTTCTCCCATGGGTATTTGCACTGCTTGTTGCCCTCTTCCCTGTGACATATCTTTTAGAGGGTCAATTGAGAAACAATAAAGGTGTGCTTGGCTATGCTGTAGTTGGAGAACTGGGAGAGGAAGACGGCAAATTGACTACATTGCTGGCTATTGAAGGAGCAAGGACATCTTTGCTTGGACTATATGCTGCAATCTTCATGCTTATTGCACTTGAGATAAAGTTTGAGTTGTCTTCACTTTTACGAGAAAATGTATCTGAAAAGGGGGGACTTAGACACAATCAGTCTGGTCAAAGTAGCTCTGCTGTTGTCCCACCAAGGTTAAGATTCATGCAGCAGCGCCGAGCCTTAGTTATGCCAACTTTTACCATTAAGAGAATTGCTGCAGAAGGGGCATGGATGCCTGCTGTGGGTAATGTTGCCACCATCCTGTGCTTTGCGATATGCCTCATTTTGAATGTCCATCTTACAGGTGGCTCAAACCGTGCAATATTTTTCTTGGCACCAATCTTGCTACTTCTTAACCAGGACTCTGATTTTGTTGCTGGTTTTGGGGACAAGCAGAGGTACTTCCCAGTTACAGTAGCCATCTCAGCCTACTTAGCGTTGACGGCTTTGTATAGCATATGGGAAGATATCTGGCATGGCAATCCAGGATGGGGCATAGAAATTGGGGGACCAGATTGGTTCTTTGCTGTAAAAAATCTGGCCCTTCTTATTCTAACATTCCCAAGTCATATCCTCTTTAATCGGTTTGTTTGGAGCTACACAAAAAAGACTGACTCAACATCATTCTTTACTTTACCGCTTAATCTGCCTTCCATCCTATTGACGGATGTTATCAAGATTAAGATCCTTGGGCTTCTGGGAGTTATATATTCTTTGGTGCAGTATCTAATTTCCAGACAACAATACATGTCAGGCTTGAAGTACATTTAGACAGAAAAGGAGTACATTGTACAATAGTTGATGAGCAATTTTCAATATCAGGTACGAAAGTTTCCTGATGGCTCCCCATTTACTTACTCAGTTTCAACAACCCAGAAAAGCTGGCACATGCATGATTATGATTTAAAGATGTTGGTGCAGAAAAAGGGGCTCGAATGTGACGCATCGGTGCCCAGATGCCATTACAAAGCCTATGATCTCTGCACCTTTGATTCAAAGAACGCGGTGCAGCATGGCCGTTTCTTTTCTCTACATTCAGTTGTTGGACAGTTTACAAGTCGTTTCTTTTCAACACAACAGAACTTACTTACTGGAGCTCTGAAGTATACAAGTGTACTCCATGAAACGCACGACAAAATATATGGATGGTGATTGCATTGTGACTTGAAAAGTTGTAGACTAAAAGGCTAATTGCTAATGTCTTTTTGTGCCCAAAGTCAGAATTTGCTGTTGAAAACTAAAAGTTACATACTTATAATTTGCCTATGAAACTGAGAATCCTCATTCAACTCTTAAGTTTTAAAACTTAGAAGAATGCTGGAATTCTTTTTTTCTTTTTTTAAATTTTTTTTGGTACAACCCCTAATGAAAAATATATGGTCAATTTGTCTCAACTCCCAAATATTATACATGTAAAATGTTAGTAGTAGTAAAAGGAAAAATGGGAGTCAGCAGCATGGAAAGAATTAAAAAAGGATAAAAGGAGGAGCGCAAAATATATTACTAGCATTTATATGAATTGAAAAAGGCAAATATATTACTACTAGCATTAATATTCCGACGTGTCCTTAAACACAATACACCAAAAAAAAAAAAGAGGAAAATTCTTGTAGCTGGAAGATAGGTAGGAACGATGGGTTGCAGGAAATGGAAACAGTCGAAAAGGGGGAACGCCAGGACGACGGTAATCGTTTTATTATGGATTTGGTTGTGTGCGTTGTTGCCATTGGTGGAGCCGTCGTCGGCAGAGGCAGATTCAGAGCCACTTGGCCGTCCCACACCCACACCGTGGCCTCTCCAATTCCACTCCATCCTCTACGTCAATTACAGTGGTTCCCTTAGCCTAATCGACCTCTGGTACGACTGGCCCAACGGTCGCAACTTCAATATTATTCAAGACCAACTGGGTGAGCTTCTCTACGACGTCCAATGGACTAACGGAACCGTCTTCAGGTACACCTTGGACCCCGACCCCAGCCCCAGCCAAAGGAACTGCCGTTCTTTTCAGTTAGATGTTGGGATTCTCCGTCCGAATTGGCTTGATGGCGCTAACTATCTAGGGCAGAGCTACTTTGACGGATTCCTTTGCAACGTTTGGGAGAAGGTGGAGTTCATTTGGTATTACGAGGACGTAGCAACCAAAAGGCCCGTCCACTGGATCTTCTACACTGGTGAGTTAATTAGTTAGAATTAAATTGTTAGTATATATATTTCTCTTAAAAGTAATAATTACTGATATTCTGATTCCAGAAATTTAGTATTTTCTGCCTTAATTTCGCTTCCTAATTTAGTGGGACTGGAAATTTGCACTAGCTAGTAAGAAATGAGACGAATCATTTTCAGGAAGATCAATTCATGTAATGACATTCGAAGTAGGAGCAGTGCTTGAAGATTCAAAATGGCAGGCCCCTGCGTATTGTTTTGATCCTCAGAACAACATGGATGCGGGTGTTAGTGCAGGTGCTCACATTTGGGAACATCGCCAATCAAAGTAGCTAGGATGATTATGATCAAGATGGATATTTCATCTGAGGGACTCACACTTCCTTCCCAGTAATAATTTGAGGACATTTGATTTGATTTGTTTTGTTCTGTTCTGCTCTTATCTTTTCTGAGCTGGTGTGTTTTTCATCTTCCAAGTAATAAGACATAGATTATTACAAGCGCATTATTAGCAGGTTTTTCTTTTAAACAAATCCTCGTATTTTTATCGAAATAAAATTGGTGAGTGGGTGTCAACGCATATGTGAAGTAGTAGTCTACTGATTACTAGTTTAATGAGTGTGATTACTGATTAGCCGATTGTATACGTCCAATGAGTTTTGCTTGTAAGTAATTTTTTAGTTAATGCGTTCTCTTTTTTCCTTTTTATTTTCATTAGGACAACCAAAAGTTTGGCAATATATTCATAGTTGAATATTAACACTTGCTATTTGCTAATTCAAATAATTACTTTTTTAATTTCAGTTTACGGATGGTAAATTTTTGATTTTTTTTAAAAAAAATAGTAGGAAATATTTTTGTTTTATGAATTATGATAAATATTTTTTGAAATACATTCATGTACTCACTCAACTAATTATTTATAAGCAAGTTACTAGTATATAATTTTTATTAATTTAAATTGTTAGTGACAGATCTCAAGGAATAGTAAAATTCATATCATGGAGACAATATTTTTTGAAAATAAAATACCTTTAATTTTTGTCATTTAAAGAGGCCTGAATCTCTGATATCTGAGAAATAAAGGGGGAAGAAAAAATCAAATTGGGCTATCTACTAAAATACTTTCAGTTTCAATTGTATTTATTTTAACTAAAAAACGTACCGCGTGCTGTGATTGATGAGAAGAACTTTCCGGGGTTCGTAATTGGGCATTATTGGTGTGGCCCATTACCCCATTCTGGATGGAACGTGGTATATGAAGAATAGATGGAAGAAACCCGGGAAGCTGAACTGCCTACATCAATCTCTTCCTTCCCACTGCACACCGCAACACTGTTGTCTTCCGCTCTTGTATGTATCTTCATTCTTGTTCGCAACCTAACTCTCATCACTACCCTTATTTTCTCCACTGGGAATGAAATTA
>JAOXNR010000013.1:15635319-15657697 GCA_028571225.1 Parsonsia alboflavescens
CCTTAAGCGCACCTTAGCAAATCCGTATATCGGTTTTGCTAAGGCGCACTCCGGATGTGCTCTCCAACCGTTACCGTAACGGAATTTTTGCTATAGTGCTCATGCAGCCAACCAAGCGGGGCAAAAATTCCGTTACGGTAACAGTTGGAGCGCGCATTAAGGCGCGTTCCGGAGCGCACCTTAGCAAATCCGTATATATATATATATTATTTTTTCAAATGGAGAAAGAAATATAATAATAAAAAAGTGACAGGGGAAGCATTTTTTTATACTTATTTTGTATATTAAGGTAAAGAGTTTTTTCTCTTCTTTTTTTTAAAATGAAAAATGACTTATAATAAAAAATAAGAAAAGTAATGGTAAACAATATTTATAATTAGAGACGGGGGAGTATTTTCTTTTTCTTTTTAACAAATTTATCAACTTGACTCTCTCAATAGCAAATAATCTTAATGCTCTTGATTGACAAAGAAATCATGTTAGAAGGAAATTCAAATGGACATAGACAAATAGGAGCATTTAAGAGTTCAAGGATCAATCAATGAATCATCATGGTAGGAATGTCAAACGTATTCCTCAGCAAAGAGAAGGTCAACTTCGTCCGAAGTACATTAGGTACAAGGAGCTCGAATCATCACGTGAGGAAAGTCAAATGTGTTCCCTCAGCAAATGAAAGGTCAACTTCGGTTGGATGAGCACTTTTGGAGCATGTGTTTGACTTTTAGCCTTATTATTGTGGTATTTTATTTGCAAAAAGAAGCAGCAAAAAGTTTCAACCCCATCGTCCCTATCACGATGGTTAAGTAAAACTGGAGGAGGAACAATTAAGTAATTATAGTAATTAATAAGTATAATTGTTGCTATAATTTGATTTATAATACAATTAGGGTTTCATAATTAGTATTAACAAGTACTGTATACTATATAATTATTGCTATAAATGAGTTAAATTATACCTACCAGTTTGACTTAGTTGATTTGTTGAGAAGGAAGGACACGCATGTATTAATTAATCACTTTTTGAATATTATTGTGTATCACTTTTGGTGTGTTTGATCAATCTTCTTCTTTTGTTATTGAAATGGGATTGGAGTGGTTGTCAATTCGATCTTTATCATGCTTTGTAAAAAATAAATAAATAAAATTCAGTAATATTTCAAAATCTTTGATTCTCCCAATTAAATTAAATTTAATATGTATGGGCTTATATTAGGTTTGTGAAATCTAAGTTATGGCGGTTTAATACAAGTGACATATTCATCCTCAAAATTAATACACTAGCTAGGGGAATTTTGATTACTTTTTGCATTCTTAATTCAAAAAATCTTGAGTGAGAATTTGTTTCCTGAATAATGAAGAACACGGGAATTACTCCACTCACATATATATATATATTTTTTATATATATATTGTATGCACTAATACTTCATCCATTTCAAAAAGAATATTGTTTTAGGAAGAGAGGAAATAGAAAGAAAGAAAAAATAAATGAGGAAAGAGGATTTGAAGATACAATTTAACGTAAATTAAAGAGGGGCAAATCTATTGAAAAATTCTTAAAAGATTTTTTTTTTAAAAAAAAATAAAGAGAGTATATAATAATACTGTCCTCCTAGGAGCAATAAGCACGTACAACACGGCAACAAGAAGCCTTCATGGCCAGAAAGAGACTTGAAGAACCACCATTGATAATTCCAATTCAATTATCTTTATTTATTAATCATTATTGAACCATAATTATCATTAATAAAATGAATCACCTCTAACCTATTACCATAGTACTTATTATAATATTGATCATTATTCACAGGTACCACAAAAGAGCTGACTTTGATTTATAGTATAATAGTATTAAAATTATTTTGCTTGAAGGAGGGGTTCTAGCTAGTACTATAGTGTGCTTATATAAATTGTAGCACGTACAAGGAGTGGGAGAGATGTATTGCAATTAATTAATTTCAGAGGGCTAGCATACCAAAATAATGGAAAGTAAGGATATTGCAGAGATCCAAAGCCGACAAGGAGTTGAAACTGAGGCTACCCCATCAGCCACTACCAATCTCAAAGACCGGAAATTCTCCTGGGCCAAACTACGACGCGTAGACTCCCTCAATTTGGAGGCCGGAAGAGTCCCCTTCACAGGGGCGCATGCCGACCAGGTTAGGTTTTCTCTCATTAATTTCCTTCAAGAAAGCATCCTTACCTCAATATGGAGATTTACTCAACACAGTTAACAGTGCTACTCGATCTATATATATATGATCAGTCAGCTGTCAGGGTGTGGAGAGGGTTCCTATATATATATATATATGCATGATCAATCTATAGTAATTACTTAATTTATAAATCTCAAAAAGTTTATAATATATAACAGGAAAATTGGAAGAAGACATTGAGTTTGGCATTCCAGAGCATCGGGGTTATATATGGAGATATAGGAACTTCTCCTCTGTACGTGTTCTCCAGTTCCTTCCCAAAGGGCGTTAGAAATACAAACGACATTCTTGGGGTGCTGTCTCTCATTATCTACACGTTGATTCTCGTCCCTTTGATCAAGTACGTTCTCATTGTCTTGAAGGCCAACGACAATGGTGATGGTGAGTTTAATTTTCCCATTTTCTCCATTTCCCAGTACCATATGTACTTGTACTTGTTGGGAATAAGGCTATTAAAAGTGAGAGAAATTCTTAAGCCAAGTGAGAGAAATTCTTAAGTTTTATCTATTGTAAGGAAAGGATTTACAGCACACTCACTTGTATTTTTATTCACTCACCACATACTGGCACTCTCACTTTTGCACTTTCATTCTCTCTAGCACATCTACATTTGCTCACCACTTGATTGCAAATGAGGGAAAGGATAGCTCCTTATATAGGAGAGCTCCTCAAGATCCAACGACTACAAATAATTAAGATGGATGGCAGAGATCCATCTATAGAACTCTACTACTAGAATTCTCTATACCTTTCTCTACTTATGTATAAAGGAAGTATCCCTAACCTTTTAGAGTTCTTCGTTACTTTCTAAAGAACCTACAACTCTCTAGAGGATTCCACTTATCCCTAGAAGACTTCACATGCTTCTAGAAAATTCTATATACTTCTAGAAGACTTCAAATGCTTCTAGAGAATTTACTTCTAGAAGATTTCAAATGCTTCTAGAGAATTCTGGAATTCTTTGTAAACTTCTACATTTTTCTAGAAAACTAAAGATAGGGCTGATTTTTAAAGGTACTACCTACTGATATTTTTAATTTCTTCATTAATTTTGAGACAGGCGGGACATTTGCCCTCTATTCCTTGATTTGCAGATATGCCAAGGTAAGCCTGATACCCAAGGACCAACCAGAGGACAGGGAGGTATCAAACTATAAGCTGGACACCCCGTCTAACCAGTTGTGGAGAGCCCAGAAGATCAAAGACAAGCTCGAAAGCAGCATGACCGCAAAAATCATCCTTTTCCTTGTAACCATCCTGGGAACCTCGATGGTGATTGGTGATGGAGTTCTAACTCCCTGCATTTCAGGTCTGTCTACTCAACAGTCTCAAATCAATCTATCGCTTCAACTTCTTCGGAACATTGAAACAGTGGAAAAACTCTACATGCCAATTTGAAGAGAAAAAGGAACCGGTTATACATAGTATGAATATTCTAGAAATATATATGCTATAGCATTCAGCTTTTAATTTTATTCATAAAAAAGACTACTTACGATACTTTTCAAGTGCTTATCAAAAAGGGTAAAAAAGAAAAGAAACTCCATCAATTTATTGTCACTCCTAATATATAGAAGTCAAATTCGGGTCCCTTCCATTTTGGAATTTCTTTCTCAAAGTATATTTTATGTCTCCATCTCATGTAAATAGAATCTTTAAATTCCTTCTCAAAGGGAACTTTAAATATGTACTGAAATTTCTGATGACTTCTCATGCAGTTCTTTCGGCTGTGGGTGGGATCAAGTCCTTGAGCAAAGGTAAATTTAGCTGCAATTTATATGCTCATCAATTGCACTGATCAGTACCCATATGCATAATGTACTTACTACTGGACTCTGGCCATTATCTGTGTTAGTTAATTCCCACGAATGATTAATCTCCAGATGAAACTGTGGGTGCCACCATCGGAATATTGATTATTCTCTTTTGCGTTCAAAGATTCGGAACTGATAAGGTTGGGTTTTCATTTGCTCCTGCCATTTGCTTGTGGTTTTTGTTCATATCTTGTACTGGCCTCTTCAACTTATTCAAACACGACTTGGGAGTTCTACGTGCATTCAATCCAAAATATGCAATTGACTACTTCAAAAGAAATGGAAAGGAAGGATGGATATCCTTAGGTGGTGTTGTCCTCTGTATCACAGGTTGATCCAGAACTACAATTGTTTGATTTTCTTACTAATTATTAATTCGCTTCCTTAAATTTATTTCCTCTGTTGAATTAATTAAACAGGTACCGAAGCCATGTTTGCTGATTTGGGACACTTCAGCGTCCGAGCTGTACAAGTAAGGAAAGGAATAATATAATTACTGAATTCATTTAGAAGATATGAAAATCTGTACTGGACCTGGACTGCCATAATTATTATAACTATCGTACGTGTTCTTACCAACATAGTATATGTGATCTCTTGCAGATTAGTTTTTCTTTTGTCGTCTTCCCCTCTTTACTGGCGGCATATATTGGGCAAGCTGCATACCTCATGAAGTTTTCTGATCATGTATCCGATACTTTCTATGACTCCGTTCCAGGCAAGTTTCAGAGAGTTTCATATATACGTATGCCTTTTTATCAGTTCAGACAGACATTTAATTAATTTATACTAGTACTAATTAATTAATTATGCATATGCATATATATATATATATATATATATATAGCTAATGTTTCTTTAATTTACATACGCAGATACAATCTATTGGCCAACTTTTGTTGTAGCTATTGCTGCGGCTATTATTGCCAGTCAAGCAATGATTTCCGGAGCCTTTGCAATTATCTCCCAGTCCCTCAGTTTAAGTTGTTTCCCAAGGGTTAAGGTTGTTCATACTTCTCCCAAGTATGAAGGACAGGTCTATATACCTGAGGTCAACTTCCTCCTCATGATTGCTTGTATCATAGTTACTTGGAGCTTTAAAACTACCGAAAAGATAGGCAATGCATATGGTGAGTTATAAAACTAGCTACTGCTATAGCTAGAATAAATATATATAAAAATATATATATATATATATATATATTTATTTATACGGATTTGCTAAGTTGCACTCCGGAGGGGCCTTAATATGCGCTCCAACCGTTACCGTAACGGAATTCTTGCTCCGCTTGGTTGGCTGCATGAATACTGTAGCAAAAATTCCGTTACGGTAATGGTTGGAACACGCCTTAGCAAAACCTTTTATATATATATATATATATAACAGAATATACTATTCTCTCCGAAATTGAATGAAAATAAATTAACATAATTCATTTTAAACTTAACGATATCAATTTTTTAACAAAAATTTAATTAATCTAAAAAATGAGACATTCATTTGCGAACAACTCAAAATAAAAATATGGACATTTAATTCTGGATGGAGGGAGTATAATATTTAATAAGTATTTTCGCAAATTAAGGTGTGACCATATATATTTGGCATAGCATAGAAATTAAATTAAATCAAATTGACAGAAATTTTTTAAGTAACGGATTGTTGCCTCAAGATAAATATAATTAATAATTGTAATTCTGTCGCATGCAGGGATTGCCGTGGTTGCTGTTATGGTTATAACAACATGTCTGGTGACATTAATTATGCTTGTTATCTGGAAGACAAGCATGTGGTGGATTGCTCTCTTCTTTCTAGTCTTCATTTCTGTAGATTTCATATATTTATCATCCGTTCTGTACAAATTCCAACAAGGTGGCTATCTCCCTTTGGCCTTTTCTCTTGTATTAATGCTGATAATGGGTATATGGCATTATGCCCAAAAAGAGAGATACTTATTTGAGCTCAACAACAAGGTCTCCAGTGATTACGTGAGAGACTTGGCCAAAAATCCCGACATAAAAAGGATGCCTGGAATCGGACTTCTCTATTCTGAACTCGTTCAGGGCATTCCCCCAATATTTTCGCATTTCATTTCCAATGTTCCATCTCTTTATTCGGTTATAGTGTTGGTCTCAATCAAATCCATTCCTATCAGCAAAGTGATGTTGGAAGAACGGTATCTGTTTAGACAGGTGGAGCCGAGAGAGTACAGAGTATTCCGTTGTGTAGTGAGATATGGTTACAAGGATAAAATAGAGGAACCCTCGGAGTTCGAGGGCCAGCTAGTGGAGCACTTAAAAGAGTTCATCAGGCACCAACATTTCATTCTTGAAAATATTGCTCCCACCGATCAACCAGCTCCAATCCAGCATTCAGGTGTATTATTGCCGCCGGTAAATATTGCTGCAGCAGAAATTAGAGGATCTAGAAGGGTTCACATGGAGGAATCACTGCCACCCCGTGTTTCATCATCTGCAGGTTCCATCCAATCTTTCAATGCAGCAGCAAAATCATCCCACCATTCCTCCAACCGAATTGCTGCTACAGGAGCCATCCAGCTGGAGGCCGTGGAAGAAGAGTTGCAGGCGCTGCACAAAGCTATGGAACAAGGCATGTTTTATCTTATAGGAGAAGCAGAAGTGGTCGCAAAACAAGATTCTTCCGTTTTCAAAAAAATTGTGGTCAACTATGCCTACCGTTTTCTTCGGAAGAACTTCAGGCAAGGGGAGAAAATGTTAGCCATTCCACGGACCAGGCTTCTGAGGGTTGGAATGGTATATGATGTATGAAAAAGTAGAAACTACGTGCGTACTGCAGGTTGCACGGTTCATCCTTGATAGAAAGTACTTTCGATCACTAATTACTTTCTTACATGTGCAGGTTTTTTTTGTCTGTTTTTTTATTTATTTTTTATTCCCCTCATCAGAACGTGTGAAGTGGTTATCCAATATGTCCAGGCTAAAAAATTATACATGCTCCATTTGAAATTGAACATCTGATTTTGACTTGTATAAATATTAAGAAAATGAGTTAATTTATTTTATTTTATACTTAATCATATTAATTTCTTAAGAAAATTTTAATTAATTTAGAAAATGAAATATTCATTTTTAGACAATTTAAAATGAAAATGTGTAGATTCAATGTCAGAATAATATGCATTGCATTCTTGTCCAATAAAGCTTGTATTGAGAGCTTACACTTATCAAGACCTAGATACTTCTTATTATTCAGACAAAAAATGAGTTCATTCTCTGATCTTCATTAATATAAGCGTATGTAGAGTACTGATCATTTCATCTTATGGCTAGAAAATAAGGCTCTCAATTCTCATCAAGTCCAGATCAGTTCAGGAATGAGAAAACCGGAAACAGGCAAAAATTAAAATTAATATTTTTTAAGTAGAGATCCAAAAAATGGTTTACTCTACCACCTCGTAAATGATAAATGATGGATTCTCAAGACCACAAAAAAATAACCTTATCAATATAAAAATAAATTAATTTGTAATTATAGTGATCGGATTGAATCCATAGAAAATTATTAATCCAATTTACACTATTAGAACTCAATTAACTACCCACAAATCTCTTAGTCATTCTCCTAATCTCTCAAATTCATGCCCACTATCCTTGAATAATGGTTTTTAGTTGACTTCATTAAAGATCTGGTCAAAACCGTACAGTAAAAGACTAAAATTTGCATTTGATCAAAAGTTATAGGATTGACTTCACAGGTTGAACTTGTCTGATGACCTTTGCTCACGAGCCTTCGGCCGAGGGTTGTGCATTTTTAGGTCTTACTAGGTTCTTGTAACTTCCTTTTTTGGATTACCCTTCAATCTGTAAAAGTGATTCAAATCGACCAATTTTAGTAGAAAGGAACTCAATTGCCAAAAATGAAAGATTTAGAAAGTGAGAATGTCCTGGAATCATCAGCTATACTCGTATTACTTTCGTTCCATTCCATTACACTTTTTGTTGCCAACAGGAATTTTGGAGTGGGTCTGGAAGCCAAAAATTAGTTTTTCGGATTCGAGCAATATAATTCTCTCACCTAGAAAGGCCAGAGAATTGCACATTAACTCTTCTTTTTCTTCTTCTTCTTTGGCATTAACTCTAGAACAGCATATACATAAAACTACAAGCCTCAGCAATTTAAACGAGTTAATTTTCCTTCGACCAGTTGATTGATTAAATGTAAGAGGAACCAGACTTGTGTACTTTCAATAATTAGGAGTAAATCTTTTAACTCTGCATTTATAAAAACAAATTAATTAAAATGAAATTAAGTTGAAAATTGATTCCCTCGAGAACAGTGGTGAACTATATGTGCATTACGATTATTCTGCTTCCGCTAACCAAACCACAAATTTAGTCATATATATTCCAAATTAAGTTATGAAGCAATCAATTAAACTACAAAACAATATATATATATATATTTATTTATTTATGAGCGACAAATGCAAATATACTGCCTGCTGACGAATATGCTTAGAAGCAGCAGGTAGGTAAACAAGAACTCCATAATTAAACAAATTTTAATAGGAGGCGAGGGTTGTCTCTTCATATGTATCTCTCCTTTGTAATTCTCCTATTTGTCACTTATATATAAAACTGCCCCGAACTCCTTTATCGTCTTACTTTTTGACTCATTCAATTCTTCCTTTATTTTTTCTAATTAATCCAAATTATAATATTTAAGATGACCGGCAATTAATTCTTTTTTGAGTGCTTCTGATCCCTTAGCTCAAATTGAACTGGATGAGTCATGGATGATCGATTGAGGTTCATTTTTATCATGTTTATTTTGTATAAAAATCCTGCCAATTAATTTAATAATTAGAATGAGACGACAAATATTGCAGACCTGAGGAATATTATTAGCTAGTATATAGAGAAGCTGATCTTGAGGGACTAGCTAACTAATATTATTTTATTTCTCCTCCTAAACAGGACGAACAGAATAACTCCTAAATGTCCATTCTGACGTGAATTAAGAATATCATGTACGTTGCGGTTGATAGAATTGTAATCCCATTAAATATCAATATCTGGACCATGCCCTCTTAGTTTGGTGCGGCAATATTTCTGCTTCTTTTTGTCTCTTACCACCCTTCTTAGTTAATTTGCGGAGCATATATAATAACTTGATTGAGTATCCCCCCCGGCCCTCTCAAACATGCGACAGAATCCAAACTCTTAAAAAACATGTCTAACTTCACCCAAGAAATTGAAGAAGAAGAGGAGCAGTTTCAGAGCAGTACTATTGTTTCCCAATCATCAAATGAAAGCCCTAATAATCCCTCAGAATGTGGCCGTGATGGTGCCAGTTGTCATAACACTACTTCATCAAAGAAGAAAAGAAATCTCCCCGGGAATCCAGGCAAGCCAAAAAAAAGTTCTAGCTAGTTTCTTTATTATTATTATTATTTTTTTTTTTTTTTTTTTGTGGACGCGGATATATGTTTCATTCTTAATTAGTAAATTCAAAATTTCATGTTAGTCCTGTTAATAATTAGTTGCTATAGGGCATAAAATTTCAAACTAATAATAAATGGTTCTGTGCATGCATGCTTTGGAACCCAAGGAAAACTAATTATATATGAGTGAACACAATTATGGGTTGAAGTATGAATGAAGCACGGAAAGTGGGCAACCTAATTAGAAATCTGCAGTTTTAGTACTTGAAGATAATTCATGCATTCTGTCATAGTACATAAATGCAAGCAGTGATGGTTAACTTATAATCCTCAATTTTCTCCTTAAATATTTATAATATATATCTCTTCCTTTGATCAGATCCTGATGCAGAGGTGGTGGCCCTGTCTCCTCGGACTCTCATGGCGACAAATAGGTATATTTGCGAAGTGTGTCACAAAGGATTCCAGAGAGATCAGAATCTTCAACTTCACAGGAGAGGCCATAACCTGCCCTGGAAGCTTAAGCAAAGACCGACCACGCAAGTGAAGAAGAGGGTGTACGTGTGCCCCGAACCCAGCTGTGCACATCACGATCCAAGTCGGGCTCTGGGAGATCTCACCGGTATAAAGAAGCATTTCTGCAGGAAGCATGGAGAAAAGAAATGGAAATGTGACAAGTGCTCCAAACGTTATGCTGTCCAGTCTGACTGGAAGGCACACACCAAGATATGTGGGACACGTGAATATCGCTGCGATTGTGGAACCATTTTTTCAAGGTACGTACGTATAAACTAATTAAGCTATATATGTATTAATGTAGGTATAACGATTAATAACGTATTATAATTAATATATACAGGCAGCAATTAATTATTAACCATAGATCAACTATATTGTAAGTACTAATTAATTAATTAATTTAATACGATACAATCATGCGGTTCTTCTCATTATATATTATTATATATACTATTTTGCTCTGCAGAAAGGATAGTTTCGTCACTCACAGGGCCTTCTGCGACGCATTGATCGAAGAGAACAATAAAATGAATCAGGCCCTGCAAGCTGCTCCGGGGCCGGGCGGGATGATGTCACAAAGCCAAGCTGATCGAGAGCTGTTTACTTCTTCCGTGCCCATCCCGGTCGACCCCTGCACCAATAACTCCTTGATGAATCTCTCTATTACTTCTCAGGGTAACATGGACAATCTCTCTTTAAAGCAGCATAGTAGCGGTGGCCTCTTGGTGTCCAGAAATATGGATCCAATATTCAACTCTGAACCCCGTTCAAACTTGATCAGTTCCATACCCAGTTCTCCTCTGGCAATTGGGTCTGCTTACACTTCAGCCACGGCCTTGTTACAGAAAGCCGCTGAGATGGGGGCCAAAATTAGCAACAATTCAATTACTCCCATACTCCTAAGAGGATTCACAGGATACTCTGGTGGAGGCATGAATGCTAATATTTCAAACTCGGTTCAGGAGGCCTCCACGGTCGTCTTCGGCATTTCTACTGCTGAGCCAAACTCTGTCCTTCCTAACCTCGAAATATACCCAGGAAACCTGGAACCATATCTTCAAGAAAAACCTAGGGAGGTACGAAATCATCAGACAAATAGTTTCAGTTCTGCTGCTTCCCAAACTCATGTTCTATACGAACAGCCTTCTTTTATGCACTCGTCAAACTCTGCGGGAACCGGCCTCCTGGAGAGACAAGTGCTGATGGGAGGAGGGGAGAAAATGACTGTTGACTTCTTAGGAGTAGAACCGGCTGCTGGTCAGTCAAGTTTCTCCAAGAAAAGAAGATTTGAAAGAGACGCAATGGGGGTAGAACATCAGCACTCCGCTGCACAGCCAAGCCTGCATCACCTGCACTCTGCAGAATGGTAAACGTCCATGACCACTGGACCGGTAAGAATCAGAGTATTCCACTTGTTCCTGCTATGGCCTTGTTCGTGCCATGGCCAGAGAAAAGAAACGTAGGATAGCCTTAGTACTTACCGTGATTAGTTTGTTATGGAAGAATTTTATTCTAGCCTTTGATTGGCTCTCTCTTCTTATACTCCCTCCATCCGAAATTAAATTTTTCTATTCCTATTTTAATTATTCAAAATTAAATATCTTATTTCTTAAAATAATAAGAGTTTTACTTCTTCATAATTTTAGAATTTACATCCACTATATTAATGGATTTATAATTAATTAATTACATTAATAATAAAGATAAATTGATAACTTAAATAAAATTCAAAGGTCCATAATTTTTCATCAAATAAAAATGAGACATCAATCACGAATAAAGGGAGCATAAAATTTGATTTCCTACGAGCAGGCTTTGCTGACGGTAGTTAATTAGGCATCCCTCAAAATGAATTTTCACTGCACTTTGTTACGAAAGACATTAATCCCTCATTAATTTATAAGAATCCAATCGGGGCATAATGTAGTCTTTTATTTATTTATTTTTAGAAAAACCTTCGGGAATTAGGCGGACTCTTATCATCATAAGATTATTAGAATAAACAAAAAGTGTGCATTTTGAGAGAAATATTAATGAAAAATTATCTCGAATTTAATTATTCTCATCATTATTAATGAAATATTATCCTTATTGAAGGTTTAGATTAAAAACAAAAGAAATGCCTATTTAATTTCTACTCCCTTTATCATTAAATATAAGTCATTTTAACTAACGTTTTTTATCAATAATTATAAATCATTGTTTTTAATTAATGATTAGATATTTTAAAGTGTTTTTTCTATATTAGAGGACATTTTAGTGGGGGAGTGGAAATTATCTTAATTTTTGTAAAATGAAAATTAGTGACTTATATTTAATAACATAGAGTAGTATATAAGAAATTAAGAGTATTATTTTCAAGATTGGTTCGATAATATGTAAACATTTGATGGATATATATATAGAGAGAGATTTTCTATATTGCGTGCGGTGTCGTACAGTGAGATGCAATTTTTTAGAAAAAACTGCATAACAAAATGAAGTCATTTTTGCACCGCACAGCGAGACACAATTTTTTTAGAAAAGTTTCTGAACAAAATGAAGTCATTTGGGGGATTGTTTTGAAATAAAATAAAATAAGGAAGGCCAAACGAAGCCAAGCTGCAAACAGTGCTCAG
Source organism: Parsonsia alboflavescens (assembly GCA_028571225.1). NCBI lineage: Eukaryota > Viridiplantae > Streptophyta > Magnoliopsida > Gentianales > Apocynaceae > Parsonsia > Parsonsia alboflavescens. Next base: position 15,647,913 of record JAOXNR010000013.1, read on the forward strand.
GCGAACCAACCACGTCTCTTACACCATGTTTCTTCTCTTTTCATTGCTTGAGATCTTCTGTCAAGTTTTTTCTGGAAAAACTCTGCAAAGTTACAGAAACAATGTGCAGTACAAACATGGATATAATCCCCCCAATCACCGTCAAAAGAAAAGGGGAAAAAAAGGGATGAAAAGGCGAAAATCAGCCTGTGGAAGAAAGAAGAACCATCCGGATTAATTAGCTTGTGTTTGAAGCAAAGTTCAAAACTTTCCATTACACAAAAAAAAAAGGGATCTTCTCAAGTATTTCTGGGTCACTGATTATCAATGAAAGCTTACCAATGAAAAACCAGAGAGAAGTAAAAACAGATCTGCCACCACCACCAAACCAACAGACTTGCCATGGCCACCACCATCGACACTCTCTGCTCGAGAGGAAGAGAGAGAGAGAGCAGTTGCTTTCTTTTCCTTCGAGAGGAAGAGACAGAGACAAAGTCTGCTCTTCGTTTGGCCTCTCTTTTTTTTGTTTTTTTTTTTTTTTAAAAAAAAAACAAAATGATATCGTTTTGTTCAAGAAAAAAAATTGCATCCCGCTATGCGGCGCCGTACAATATAGAAAATCTGTATAAATATTTATATATATGCATTCTCCACCTACATTGCTTGTGTGTATTTATTTCTTTTTTCATAATTTGGCAAGTACCACGTATACTGTTAACACCTCTAGATAAAAACAGAGAATAGAAAAAAACTATTCTAGCTGATCTTGGTTTCTGATACATTACAAAGGGTAAGTGATTAGCCAAAATGGACGATCCTGCTGTGTATCATGCATGCAAAAGGGGAGCGATGCGCAAGTAAAAGATCTTGTTTAAGCAATTCAGCCTAACCTATACTCATGGAGTATTTGTCTTCGTTCAGTTGAGCTTAAACGACATTAATCCTTTGATAAAAATCTCTTTTTTTTGTCTAATTGATATTCCTTCTGTTTCAAATTAATTACTCCTACATCCCAAAATATAAGTCGTTTTAGGATATTTCATTTGTATCATAATATAAGTTGTTTTGTAATTATCAATATGATTTTTTTTTTCATATTTTTACTCTCCATTAATATTCTCATTCATTTATTGCAAAGGAAGAGAAGTGTAGTTTCGCAATTAGGAAAAAAAAAAAAACAAAAGGAGATTTTTAGAATATTTCATTTGTATCATAATAAAAGTTATTTTATAATTGTCAATATGATTTTTTTTATATATTTTTACTCTCCATTAATATTCTCATTCATTTATTGCAAAGAAAGAAAAGTGTAGTTATTAAGGGGATAGTTAAGGGTATTTTTGATATAACACAATTATATTTAAGATATCTTTATCCACGTAAAATGACCTAACGCCTTATATTGTGAAACAGAGGTAATAAATTATTTATCTCTATAATTGAATTATTACTCAAATGTTTCCATTAGATTCAATGTGTCACACGGAAGGGAAAAGAAAAAGGGAAGGATTTTCTCATTCATTTAAACTATTATTATTAATGAGTTGAGAATTCATCAAAATTTAAATTTTCAAAAATCTATGATCAAAAGCAGTAAATACTCAAAAACATTTTAATTATGAAACTGCTCGAAGATTTAAAAACTTATTCGAAAGCTTGTAAGTCGGTTTTTTTTTTCTTCTTCTTCTTCATTTAATAGTTTATATATATATAAACAAACAAACAAAAAAGATACGTTTAAATGAATGGCACTATACATAAAGAATGTCACTATTCACAAACTTTTAGTATTTGAAGTGGTTTGCCACATCAAAATGAATCTCCAGCAGAGCAGGCATCTTGTAACTTTTTTGTTCCTTTTTCCCTTCTAGGGGTCCGAAACTGTTCATCTGTAAATGGTATCTTTGACACTAAGAAATCAACCCCAACATTATTAATCTAAACCGTGGTATTTTGCCCTTATTAACTTATAAGGGTACCTAACGAAGTATATATTATTCAAATTAACGAGTATCATTTATTAGTAAAATTTTAAATTTCATTTTTTAAAAAATAGAATAATAGATCTTAAACCTGTAAAAATAAAAATTTTTTATTCCAAGCACAAATTGATAAAGTATTTCATAATCATAAAAAGCAAAGAAAAAAGGTCGGAATTACAGTTTTGAATCTCCTATTGCACATTTATATGTAAATTAATAAAAATTTAAGCGTACCTCAAGATTTTATTTCTTTAATACATAAAATATGTTAAAAAGAATAATAATTAAATATTACGTATAAGATTTTTATTATTATGACAGCCCAAAATTACCTATTGAAGTATGGCTTGGTTAGTAAAATTGGCAACATTTTGGATTGAACTTTAACTAAAGCTAAAATTGTGCAATAAGTCTTAAAATAAGATTAATAAATATATCTTCTTTCGGCCCTTCCTAATTGATACAGGAAATTAACGGGTGATGAACTCCACGCCTTTTGCTCTTTTTTCTAACTAGTCAGTGGGCCGTGCTTTTGGAACTTTCGGCACTTTCGGTAATTTGTCTACCTTCCTTTCATTTCCTTTGTTAAAGTGTTTCAATGGCCTCTTCCCAACTCCAAATTATTCTTACACTTTAATCTTTAAAAAAAAAAAAAAACTCCAATACGAAAAAGAATAAAGCAAAAAGAAGAAGGAACGTGCAAACCACACTATTGAATTTAGTTTTTCTCTTGAGTACCATTGTCACTTCCACCATATATGTACGTAGTTATATAAGTCACTAAAATGAGCAAGTTCCAGAGTTCTTGTCCATTCTTTCTAACATAATTTATTTTCCCATCATTCGATCTTCATCTTCAGATTTTCAAAAAGCTCTTGTTCTCCAAAATAAATTCAGTTAAACCGATCGATAAGAATCCAATGCCTTCAAACATGAAGAACCGAGCTGCCATCCTTGTGAAGCACATCCTCTGTGTCGTACGTTCCGTGGCTAAAGCCAAATCCATGGCCATCAAAAGCAAAACTGATGCAATCAGAGCACGACTTATAGTCTTCTCACTGTTGAAAAACAAGAAGCTTTCTGTAAGTGCGGTCTCCTACAGAATTCATACATTATTAGGCCAGCAGCAAGCCCACCAACAGGAGGAGGAGGAGGAGAAGGAGACTGGTACTGCGGATGACCATGGCAAAGCTATTGTGCTGTATAACGCTGCCACTCCCACGCATCATGATCACGATTTCAACGACAAGACTACTACAGATTCGGACACTTGCTGCTATGCCTGTCGGTATCACTATCATGATGATGTTGACGACGATAAATACCCTGATCTCACCCACTCTTTGTTTGATGATGAGCTGGATCTGGGGGGTCCAAATGCCTCCGTCATAGATCTGGTCAGAAATTCCAAAGAAGAAGGGGAGAATTTCAGCCTTGAAGATGAGATCGATCACGTTGCCGACTTGTTCATCATGAAATTCCATAAAAATATGCGAATGCAAAAGTTGGAGTCGTTCAAGAGGTATCAAGAAATGCTCCAGAGAAGTGCCTAATAAATATTACTACTGCTAATTAAACTTCCATCCTCTGGATACAGGCAAGCATATATATACGCATCCCATTTCTTCCACTTGAGACTTAAAAAAGGAGCTTAGCTTAACAAACCAATTACCAGTTGCCAATTCACCTCGATTTTCTTTTCTTTTTTTCTTCTTATATCTTTATAAAAAGAAGAATCGGGGTGTGTTGAAGAAAATTTAGATTAGTTTTGTTTGTGTTTTCTGATATATTAACCAAATGGAAGTCCTTGGTTGTAATAAAAGTTTCAATTGAGCTTAATCCTATTCAAGTGCATAAGCAAAAATTATCATTTTCCAACATAATGACGTAAGGAAGATTAATCCAAAATACTTTCTTGGTTCAAAATTAAATATATCATTTTGATAACCAATTGGAATATGTTCTCTTCGTCTGACAAGGGATGAAAAGTAAAAGCATTAAAATTTCAGCCCGGGAGAAGAAATTATAGAAAAAAATCATGGCTCCCTCAGATTCATTGAAAATTTTCATTGGGAGCGCAATGTCGTAGATCACTACTGTTGTTAAGTACAGAAAATAAAACCATAAAAATCAGCAAATACCTTCAGCTTTCTGTTCCTTCCTTCGTATCTTATCAAGAAACGAGGAACAGAAGAAGAGGAATTAGATCCGATCTCGCTTCATAGTTTTATTAGGGTTATTTCTATATTTAAAAAACTTTATTACATGCTTGATTCAAAAATAAATATTTGCAAATTAGACATATATTGCAATATTTCTGCCATGACACTCGCTCTCTTCCATCTCCGTGGGACTGAACTGGGATGATATCAAAAGAAACAAACTTACATTTTTGTTTTGTAAGGATATTCATCTTGTGGAACAAGAACAGAGTAAGTTCTGCTGTGCCCACCTGAATTGAAGTAAAAATATGGCATTTAATATGGACAGAGTAGTATATGGGTCTGCCAACGAAATTTGTTGTGTATCAACTATCAATCAATCAATTAAATTTCAATAGTTGAGGAACAAACAAAAATAGTGGCAGTGCAACAGAAGATCATACATATAGTGGACGACGTAGAGAGGGATAAAAAAGTTACAATGGGTGGTGGAATATATTGAGATACTAAAGCTTAGTATTCAATTGAAATTCATCCTGATCACCGTCAATAATCATATGTCTCTGTCTCTCTTGCACTCCGGCGGTATCGTTGGGTATCTGGACCTATCTGTGCGGTAGTTGTAGATGGTGTATTTGCTTCGAACCCAGCGCACACGGCGCCATTGACAGCAATCAAGATCTTGGAATTCCTTCTGGTCCCACCACCCCCTGGGTGTCACAGAACTGGACCTCCACGGAGGCCTCGCAGCCGTCGACGTGGAAGCTCCTGTAGGAGGCCGCAAAAGGTGCCTTGGACCAGTCTTCTCTAATCTTCCCCGCGGGGCCCAATCGTCGGCGTTCCAAAGGCTCGAGTAGATTGTGATTGGTTGATTAAATGGAAATCTCACCCCCAAATCTTCGAAGACTCTGATTGGCACGTCATCCACAATGAACCTACAGTGGTAACTGGCCATGGCATAGCCTTTATTTTTTTTTTAAAGACTAATTTTATCATTAATTTCAATCATTCAACGACTACTCGCATGTTCTTTTTCTTTCCCTTTTGTTTCCGCATTTAATATTCCTGTTTATATATTAATATTAAGAAAAAGAAAAGGAGAAGCAGAAGAAGAAAACAGGCCCGCTTACACTATCTGAGATAGATTCCACAGGATAGAATGGGTGTGGTATTCCTTGGTGATATCAAACCACAAATAAATCCTCTGCTCTCTGTTTCCTTTGCCACCCGCATATACATTAGTCTGCAAAATGTATGGTTGCCCGGTTCTGTTTCCCAGAAACTCAAAGTCTATTTCATCATGCTCCGAATTTTGAGAAGATAGATAAATCCAAAATTACACGAGAAGGAGAAAGAAGAATAAAGATTGGTGGACGCTGAGTAAATGAATAAAGGTGATTAGTTTTTTTTCCTTTTTCCCTTTTTTTTCTTGATATAAACAATTAACAATCTCTATTACATAAATTAATAAAATATTCCTATTTATATATTAGAAAATGACAGTGTATAAGAAGATTTAGAGTCTTTTCTTCCCCTTTGCATAACTTTAGCAAGCTAAATTTCATAGAAAAAAACTGATTTAAGTTTTTTGCTGATAAGCTTTAAAAAAAAATAAAAAATTACTTTTCAAAAACCTATTTTAATTAATAAATGGTTAAAAAATGCTTCAACTTAGAGTATTTATGTAAATGAAGGTATTTTGATTAACTTATTAGGAGAGTATTTTCATAGTATTAATAATTACCCTTCTTAATTCAAATGCAAAAATAAAGTAAATTGATTTCCATGAGTAAAAATGGATGGATTATTAAAATAAAATAAAAAACCTACTTATTGGTTGAGTAAGGTAGGAATGAAAATAAGAGGATGGAGGGATAACTGAATTAATTAGGTAGCTGAAAGGATGAGTTTCACTCACATAGAAAGCAGTTACCGTGCTGGCCGAATCTCCTGGAACCCTTTTTATGTGCATGCTGAAATGCCCCGATAACTCTATTCTATAGAATTATTTTATGTCTAATTTTGTAATCTTTTGTGAAATTTTAGTTAGTTTAGGAATAGAATTTGATAAATTCTTGTTAAATGTTAATTTATTAATTTATTATCTTATTTTGGTTTTTTTCTTTCTTTATTAGGTTATTTTTTCAATAGATGAATTCATGGATAAGAGGAGCATGAGGGAGAAGATTGGAAGTAGTTTTGGAGTTGAAAAGTCTTAAAATGGTTGATGATAATTTTTGGATATAATGCATTCTTACCTAGGCAAAACAGTTTCTGCCTAGGCACAGTGGAAAAGTCAACTAATCTAAGTGATTATTTTTGTCTGATTATTCAAATTTATTATTTTGTTAATAGCTTTCTTAAATATTTATAGAGTGGGATCAATTAATGAAGGAGGGAAAAAGAACTAGACATATAAAAAAGGATTGAAGTTCATGGGTCAAATTCTGATCCCGTTATATATAGACTAGATTGGATTTAATAAACGAAGGTCCTAATGAAATTGGGTTGGTTGAGCCCTTTTAAATTAGTGGGTGGCTGGGCTTGGGTTTAATAATTTATATTGTAATCACTTACTTTGTACATCTTCTCTTCATTCATCTTTATTCTTCTTCACTTTATCTTTTGCAGCTCCTCAACCCTCAAGCGCCGGCAGGCTCTGGCATCTGAAACGTCCTTTTCAGGGAGTCAGCCTCACCGGATCTTTCATTAAAAATTTTCTTGGCTGCTTGTTTGGCTTCAGCTTTTCGTTGGAACCAATCATCATCCCAGTTGGCGGTGAGTGGGAACAGTGGTAGTCAATGCAAAGAAACACAGAAGAAACCAAGTAATATTAATAGATGACCCCATTTTTGTTTGGTTATCTCATTCAGGAAAGGGTTAACCAAACCAAAAGTAAGGATTTTTCCTCTTTTTTTTTTTGGGTGGTGGTGCTGGAGGAAGTATCAGATGGATTAAAGGCGTGAACTTGGGTAGTCTTGCAATGCTCTTTAAGCTTGAGACTACGCATAGTTGTAGAAACTTGCAGAGAGTATTGGCGGAGGAGACCTACAAATCTTGGTTTGGAATCGTTCTGTAGCTGCCTTGATTGACCTGCTCCATTTTCTGATGTTGAAGTAGACATGACATGAATCCAACGAACTTTGTAGAGAAAATTTCTTTGATTAATGGTTTGCCCGTGGCCTGCACACAGCACCAAGAATAGAGAAAAACCAAGAAAAGGGGCCCTGGCTATTAAGGGTCGGGCTTCAATATTAATGACGATTTAGAATAGGGTTTAGGTTCTGCCCAATCCTATCCTTTTAGGGCTTAATTGAGCTTGGATTGAATTGATCCTTTTTGACAATCTTAAAAAGAACGTGAGTTGAAGAATTCAAAAAGAGGAAAAAAGGGATAACCCTCAAAAAGAGGGGAAAAAATGATCAGGATCAAAATTTCATCTGTAGAGAGAGAAAGACTGTGGAACAGGTTGGAGACTAGAAAACGAAGACTAATAGAAAAATCAAAAGAAGATTTTCTTACTTAGAATTTCATTTTCTTTAATCTCTCTTTAATTCTTGTATTAGTATTATGACCAGTTTTTGTGTGATTAATTTTATGAATATGTTGAATTAAATATTTTTCTAGGGTATTAACGGAACCCTTTGTTAGAGTTGATTGAGCTTTTACCTCAAAGTTTAATTATTTATACAATTGTGATTGTTTATGTCGATTTGTATTTAATAATTTTCGTAGCCTGATCAACTATGAAACTGATCTATTAATTTAGGTCAAACTAAGGAAAGGAAGCTTAAATTAACTTATGATTAATCGAGACTGTTTATTTGTATATAGGATAGGAATATACCTAAACATTATAGGTAACCAAGTTAGGTTTGGATTTTTAATGCATTTGTTAGTACTCCAATTTACTATAGAAATATAGAAATTGGTCTTAATAATTAGATTCACTATTGATTCAGGAGAACTTAGTGAATAATTTAGAATCCTAGGTTAACACTATAGCATAAATAATTAAGTGAATAGGTAGACTTATTCATGATAATATTGGGGGAAATTAATGACATAGAATTCATCTTATTGGTTATTTATATTTGATTTGTTCTGTTTTCTCATTTAATTTAGTAGTTTAGGTAAAAATCCTTTAAAACCCACCTTTTTATTTCTTTACTTGAATTAGAAATGTGTAATAGTATTAGATAATTTAATTGCTTAAATTAAATGCTCGAGCACTTGCATGTCTAAATTCCGCAACATGCTAATACCCCTTGGACTGGAATCCAGTACCTGCCCAAGCAGAAGAGGAAAGGAATATTTGTTGATTTATACACATGATGGATGAAATTGATGATAATAATACAAATAAAACAACAACTGGCACTCTATCTATATATGTATATATAAATTTAATAGTTTAAATTACCCGTATAATTGTCAAGGTAGAGCTGGATCTCGGAACCACCGTTGTACTTCGTAATGTGATCAAAAGCCCATGTGGGAACGTAGTTTCTGCCAAAGGGCACATCTACAGGCTTCCATCTCCGCCGGAGCAGAGAACAAAATAACATGAAAGATGATACTAACAATATGCCCAAGCACTGAGCCCACACCATTGTTTCTGTTTAGTGGAACCCTTGAGATTAGTAATAATTAATTAGAAAGGAAGGGAACCGAATGCATGTATATATATATATATATATACGGTTTTGCTAAGTCACGTTTCGAAACGCTCCCACCGTACTTATGCAACCAATCAAGGGGTGCAAAAATTTCATTACGGTAATGGTTGGAGAGCGCATTAAGGCTCTCCGCACCTTAGCAAATCCGTATATATATATATATATATATATATAATATGGCTATATATTCATGTACAGAGAAACAAAGGGTGCATGGTAGCATTAATTTATATATCTGTGCTAGCAAACTAACTGCGAACGCATTAATTAATTACCTACTGAATTCTCAATCCAGAAAAAGAAATAGATGGAAGAAGCAGATTCCAGGTTGAGGGACGAGAAGATATGGTTTGAGAGAATTAATGGCCCTATTTGTAGGGTGTCAAAATTGGATTTGTTTGGCGTAGTAGTGTAGTAATTATAGAATTGGTCCAAAAGGTGAAACTATTGATCATTTCGGATATACTATAATATACATATGGGGCAGGGCAGCTTGTAAATGGATGTGGAGTCTATAACATATAAACTGATCATCCAACGAACGAATCAAGCAGGATGGTAAAAAGGAATTGCTACGGACTGATCATGTTCATATCGTAATTTAATTATTTGATTGCTCAATGGTAACTAAGAAATGAGCACTGAACTAAGCCAAAAGTACACACCGAAAAGGCAAAATGCCTTATTTGGGTGAAAATAAGTACATGTTTGGCATATATTTTATGTCAGGAAGGATGGGTTGAAAATCATAAATTTAATTTGTAGACAGTTTTTTATCCGTGATTAAAGGTGGTGGTTTATTTTAATGGTAGTTGTGGATTTTGAAATTGATAGTGGAGACGTGGAAAATGGAGTGCATGACATCGTTTTTCATGGTCACCAAATTGCATAACGGAGAGATTGATAGAGTATTTCATGCAGCACTCAAATCATTTTACTATATATATATCTATGCATCCAGAAAAACAAGTGTGCAGCCGTGT
>JAOXNR010000013.1:15657797-15732995 GCA_028571225.1 Parsonsia alboflavescens
TTCTTCTCCTATAATCAAACTTCAATATAAAGTAGTTAAAGGACGAAGAAAGAAAGAACAACACCTTGAGTTCACAAATAAAGAGATAAAGCTTTGAAAATATTATTGATAATAGATTCTCCTTCATAGCTCTTAGGCATTCATCCTTATTTATAATACTAGAAGTTCTATGTTCCTAATCAGACCAGGAAATAGAAACTAAGTAAACTACTAATAGCTAAGTAGTGTGTTTCTAATCAAACTAGGAAATAAAAATTAGGAAGAAAATAATAAAAAAATAAAACAAGTTTCTAAATAAAGTTCTATCTAATTAAGGAAATAAAATTATTAAACAATCTTGATTTTACTTGTCTACTTGTTCTGTGTCAACCTACTACCTAACCAGCTCCGATTAGAGACTCAAGCGGACCTGTGAAACAAAGAAAAAAAAAATAAGGCATTTTGGAGGATTTCCAGACCGTTACCCGTGCTTGGACTCACGTGCACACCGGCTACAGTTGTCCACTTTAGTCCTTGAACTTTGATTTTTCTAGCTTTGGTCCCTAATGCGACCTTGACCCAAATTTGACAATTCCACTTATTTTGTTGACTTTTCTTTGTCTTATAATCTATTTTAGATATTTAGCAAGGTCTTTAATCATTATTAATGCTTCTTATTGATCAAACTATAAATAGTTCTCTATTTTGTATTTTGTAAGACAACACATTCTATAAACAAATTTTACATCAATTGAGAGAATCCTTATGGATTAAACTCTACTAATCTTGAGTGTTCTTCTAATATCTCTTCTAGGGTTCTTTGTTTAACTCTTGAGTTCTTTAATACTTGGCTAGAATAATTGAATTGGATTGATGAAATTCAAACTAATTGATCGTGTGGGATGACAATCATGGGCATTGGTAATCTATCTTACACTTCTTGCAGGAAGTCTTGGGTTGATCTTAATTGGGTGTGTTTTGAATTGATTAATGAATGAAGAATTCCTTTAACATTTGAGATCACATCCGCTATAAAGACTAATGATGTTAATGTTGTGGTTGATTTCATAAAAGATAAAATCATTAATAGATTTGGCATCCATAAGTGATAGAGGTACTCAATTTTGCAATAGGGTTGTTGAAGCTTTACTTAAAAGATATCATGTTCAACATAGAGTCTCTACTGCATATCATCCAAAAATTAATGGCCAAGTTGAAGTTTCTAATATAGAAATTAAGTCCATTCTAGAAAAAGTTGTCAATCCTAATAGAAAAGATTGGAGTTCACGCTTGGGTGACGCTGTATGGGCTTATATTATTGCATTTTAAACATCTATTGGCATGTCTAATTATAGGTTAGTTTATGGTAAAGCTTGTCATCTTCGTATGGAAATTGAACATGAAGCATATTGCTAATAAGCAATGCAACTTTGATTTTTCCAATGCCATTCACCGTAGAAAAAATTCAAGAACTTGAAGAGATGAGGAATGCTGCTTATGTTAATGCTTCTATTTTCAAAGAGAAAAACAAAAGTATATCATGATAAATTCATGTCTCATAAAGAGTTCTTTGTTGGTCAAAAGGTTTTGCTTTTTATATGTCTAGACTTAACTTATTTCCTGAAAAATTGATGTCAAGATGGATTTGGCTAACAACTTATTTAACAATAGAGAATTGTATGAATCAAATTTCATGAATTCAAGCTACTTTGTTTATGTAATTTGATGTAAATGATGCCTTCACGTTTTATGCAATTTAATTGATTAGAGGTATTGTTCGCTAAGACTTAAGTTTGATTGTTTAAATTAGAGATTTTATTTCTTGCTAGAGAATTAGATCTATTCAAAGGATAGGAATCTAAGTGCTAAGACAAATTCTAAAATCAACTACTTAATTGTGTTATTTAATCCATGATTGACACCATAGTAATTGACCTACGAATTGTTTCTTGTTGACACCTATATTCTTCTTAAATTTATATTTTAATCTTTGTATGGATTGTAATTTACAAACTTTTAAAAATATTCTCTTTGTTACTTATTAATTGGTTTTTATTAAACAAAAATTCAATTCTCTATTTGTTCGACCCTACTTGCCCAAACTATATTAATTTTGGTACATAGGATTAATTTGTTTGTGTCGCAATGCACGATCAATATTCCCTCTAATTCATGTTTATTTTACTTTTCAAGTTGGAGGCTGCACAAAACTCTTAGAATCGGGCACACCAATAGCTCCCCCACCGAACACGGAAGACCTCATTCTTCATCATCCACAAATTGGTATCTTGGATACATTCTTAAATTAGTTATGATGGGTTGTGCTACTATACATGATATTGTGATTTAATTATGATTTTATTTCATAGTGCTATCTTTTGAAGGGAAGTCTTCAAGCCAATTACGAACAGGTATCTTGGATACATTCATAAATTAGTTATGATGGGTTGTGCTACTATACGTGATATTGTGATTTAATTATGATTTTATTTCATAAGGCTATCTTTTGAAGGGAAGTCTTCAAGCCAATTTGATATGTTCATTACGAATAGGAAAGGGAAGGATTGCAACATTGAGGATAGTACACAAGTGTTGGTGGTAAGGTGTTCGACAATACCATTTAGAAACAGGTTATTTTTGTCTTATGATAGAAGTTGTACATAAACTAACAATTTTCTTTGGATACAGAGTCAATTGGAGAATCATTTAAGTGTAGTCCCCAAGGATGAACATACGGAATCAGTGAAGAATCAGATTTTTATGTATGTCTACACTTGGAAAGGATAGAAAAGGTAGTTTACAGTCTGGAGAAAAGAAATGATCTATGACATTATTGAGGAAATCTGCAGCCAAGGTTATAACTCTGGAATATGAGAAGATGCAACGTAACCTGGAGGAAAAAATGGAGTGCAAGAGGAAGAAATTAAGAGATGATCTCCAGTGCAAGAAGGAGGAGTTTTTTAGCATGATTTGGAGAATAGGATGCAGGAAGAGGTTCAGGTGTGGGTAGAGGTGGAAATGAGGACTGCTTTTTCGAAGATGAATTCGAATGTTGAAGGTCTTCCACCTACAACCCCATCCCCACCCTCAAGTGCTTCAAACACTTCAATAGGGGTTGGCTCCACAAGCAAAAGACCAAACTCCAGCCACAATGCTTTAGATCATGATACTCCTAACAACCCTTATCTCGTTTTAAAATACTTGGTATGTTTTCCTATAAAATTTCAAAAGTTGTTATTGAATATTTTTATGTTTTGTACATGTAGAAAAGGTTTAACATACATTGGTTAAGATGATGAATTTCAACTTTTGATTGTTAGTCTAATTCATATGTCTGGATATAGTTTTGATATTATGAGAATTACCTTCCACACTCTTATTGATCATTAAAATATGGATGCATATATCTTTTCTATGATAAGAGAAAACTTATTGTATTAAGAATGATGTGTATGGCTTGATTGAGAAGAGGCAGATGTGTGGCTAAAAGTTTAGAATTAACCAAATTTCATTTCATAAAAGTTTACTAAATTTATTACTGAATGCGGTGTCTTTTCTTTTATAGTAACTAAAACCATTTGACATTCCTATATTCAAAGTTTTGGTCTTTAAAGACTTTTGTAGGGCTACCATAATTATTTCAAGATCAGTACATATTTTTCATATATCAAACTTGGTGTTCTTCATGTATCGAATTGGTCACCTTTGTACAAATGAGCCTTTAACTTAATCTGAAGACCAGCACAATATAATTCCAGATTTGGTCATAGAATTCCTCTTTCAAGCATGCATTTTAGGTAGGGTTTTATGTCATCTTCCTTAGGTCCAAATGTATTTTAGGTATCACCGACTTGAAATACACTTCTATGCACTCTAATTTAATGATCATGTATATCTGGAAACTTGATTGATTGCACTGTGGATGCTAATTGATATGAAGATTTCTTTTTTCCTTAGCTTTAGCCAAGAGTCCTTTTAACTACTCTTGTTATTTTGCAGGTGCACTTCATTTCGATGCAACTTGTAAAAAGTTGACTGCAAAAACACTTGTAAACATATGCCACTAACAATTTTTTGTTCTTTAAATTATGAAACTTGCAGCAAAACTGAGATTTCTTCTTCTATCATTTGGTCCATGTTTTCATTTTGTAGAATGCAAAGACGGTGCTGAGATTGACTCATTATTGCTAAATTGAATTAACTTGGATTCCAAATTCTCTTGTTTGTTTAGTTGATCTATACATTCAAAATGGGTACACTAGTTTCTAGCATTATTATGAGACAACCACTTGTTTTTAGTTTTTCTTAATTTCTGGGAGATTGAATGATATAATGAGTTTCCATGTGGGTTTTGAATGTTTGTCTTATTATTAGATTTCGTAACTAAATTGATGGCTGTTTGTGATTGAAATAGAAGTTGAGTTCATTTAAGTTGGATTGGAGATAATTTTAGTGTTGGATGTAGTTGAATTGATTGCTGTTTTGTTGGCTTTTGAGGGAAATGTCTTTGGATGTAGCCATAGAGCCTAGTAATTTTTCTATTTTCCAGGGGAGCATTGTCAAAATTTTCTTCAAAATGTCAAGTGTCCTGCTTGCCTTTGTTACTTGGCAAATTACATTAGGCTATATTCAAGTGGTTTGTGTCAAAATGTGAAGATGGTTTAATTTTTTTTCCCCTAAAATACTATTCTTGTTCAAAATTTAGCTTCACTTAATGGAAATCCTAGCAGTGTAGTCATGAGTCTTTTGGATTCCCCTTTTGTAAGAATAGTTATTGTAAATTAATGACCTCCTTGCCAGACCATTTAGTAGAATGATCAATGCTGGTTTCTAAATACAAAATGAAGAGTTTCTACTAAAACCAAACTTTGGTAGCATGAATAATTTGTGGAAAGGCATGAAAATCATGAGAAGTCCTTTTCGAAAGTAAATAACCATTATTTAATTTCAATTCAAAACGTCACACCAAACAGTGCAATTACAATCATAGATAATATTTCCTATACCTTTCAAAGTGTTTTCAATCCTATGACACTAAAACAAGATCAAAAAGTGAATGAAAAACAAAACGGACCTTTCTATTGTTTAGTAAATTCTACTAATCACTAAGTATTTTTAGGGAAATTATTTACCAGATAAAATTCTAGTAATTTATTCTTATTACTTTCATAAAATAAAAGGATGTAACAATATGGAGTACTTATATTGACTTTAAATTCCTATAAAAAAATTAGAAAATTTGTCTTTTTTTTCTTTAATGTTAGTCTAATATGGCTGCCCATCCTTTATAATTCACCATTCATAGTATATATGCAGTAGTTGCTACAGGTCGTCTTATATAAATTGATTTTATACAGCGGCTCTAAAGCCCTCGTATTTATCTGTCTATACATGACGAGCAATTACATATAACCCTCTTAGTATGTAGCAATAGTTGCCACATGCAATCTTTTATAAATTGATTTTATACAGTGGCTCTAAATCACTAGTAGTTATCCTTCTATACAAGACGAGTCGAGGCATATAACCCTCTATTGTGAAGGCTTGTGGTAAAAACCTTAGTATGTACGTAGTGGTAAGAGAGCAGCCGTATATAAGAGCATATGTGATGGGATGTCATTTAAGACTCCCATTTGTAGTGGGTTTAAGGCCGCCATAAAAATTCTTGTCGTGATGACCTTGTTTCTAATAGTGGGGACAACGGAATTGTGATGAATTTTCAAAGGTCATTAAGGAGTTATGAGTTATGCTTTTAATAATTCCTAAATCTTGAAAGAGTCAAGAAAAGTATGTAGAGACCTATGTGAGTGTGAATATGGATGATTCAATGATAACAATTAGATTAAGTTATCTAAGCACTCATGAAACCAAGAGGTGTCCAAGGCCAAAATGGATACAACAATGACAACCAAAATATTGATAGAAAGCAAACTATAGGTTTGTAATTGTCTTGGTACACACCGAAAGTCAAATAGTTGAAGGCATCAAGTCCACTAGTTGGCAATGATATCCGATTGCAATACACTAGAGAAGGTTCAAAGCCAAAAGTTACCTATCTTGATGCAGTAATTTTTCGTTGAGTACTTTAAATTATCTTTCCATAGTAATTAGTTGGTGGAATGAAATATTATAGGCCAAAAATTTAAATTCATGTGGGGGGTTGTTTGAAATTTTAGTGTCAATTTCAATTTAGAATAAACTAAAATATTGAGCTATGTCAAGCTTCAATCTAAGTGAACTACTTGCTACTTAAATTATATAATTTAATATTATAAGTAGCTAGAGATTTGAGGTAGCTATTCATGAAATGATATATGTCTTTTAATTTAAGGCATATACCTTTTGGTAAATAAAAAAATTGTTAGTAATAATTTTTTTAAAAAATAGTCATGTACTTTAGTTGAAAAGTCCCCTACAAGTTTATAAATATGGATTAATTTCAACCATTTTGGCATAAAAAAGAAAAAAAAAAAAGTAAGAAAGCTCTCTAAACGTTGTTCCTCTTTCTTCAACATCCATCCTCTCCAAAAGTATTATTCAACATTTTACCTTAAAAAATAAATAATTATCCTTTATTTCTCCATATAGTACTCAAATAATATTGGATTCACTGAGCCTGCTGTTGGTGTACTTCTTTAGCAAGCATGATCGTTTTACCTTGGGAGGCAGACATTCACCAAAACTCTAAACATAAACGATAGGCGAAATCTATCTTAAGGGGATAATATAAAGTATTAGATTAGATCAAATTCAAACTTTCTCTTCCATAAGTTAGATTATATTTAGCGATAATAAGAAAGTGATTTTTCCTAACTTATTTCTCTATAATTAAATTTGTCTGTTATAATTATTATATGTATCTTGTTATCTGTTTGTGTCAAATTAACTTCAGTTTTTTTTATAGGAATTATATTTTAGTTAATAAAATTTTAATTGAGTATAATAATATCGAGGTATTTCTTTAATCAATTTTATCTTGGTTTTTAGAATATAAATATAAATATAAATATATATATATATATTCTTCAAGAATATTAAGAATTGCACGTTATTAATACATTTAAGTTGGAAGTTCATTCCTAAATTTATCAAGTTATTTAATTGTAATTTTATTTTTAGTCTAATTTTATCCTGTGTTATGACTAGTTTATAAAAATATTCCCACAACGAGAAGTTAGGCACCACAAGTTCCAAGATGACCCCAGGGTCTTGCCGGAGAAGGTCAAGTGAACCCTAGAGCTCGTCCAAAAATTGAAGAACTCCAGGTAACAAGCCGAGAGATTGGCTTGTAAACCCCCCAATCATCTCCAACAACCAAAATCCTAAATAAACAGGGTGTCTATTCTGCAGAATGAGGTATGATCAAAAGATTCAAAATACAATCACAGGTATAAGAGAGGAAAGAACTCTTCTACTCTCTAAATATAATTTTTATCTTGATCAAGGAAAAATCTAACTTAAGTATATCAGAGTTATTCTCAGGATAATAACCCGCACTTCGATTCATTTGATAGTTTCTTTGTTGGTGCGGAGGTGTTGTAACCTTGTGGAGTGACCAAAAGACCAAATTTTACTCTATCAATAACAATAATACATTTTTGTTGTTTATAATTATTATCATCCCTTTCCTTTCCTTATATTATTGCTAAACCCATATATATAAGCAATCAATCATAAGCAAACACTTATATACATACAAGTAATTGAGGACAACAAAGTCAATGTTTGTACCGCACAACTTGGTAAGCATAGCTGAGCAACGAAAGGCAAACTCATAAAACAAACAAATTTAGGTTGTCTAGTCATTGGTACAAATGAAAAGTCTTGGGGTTTAAAGATTCAGGACACACAAACATCAAGCAAAAGAATATTGACTTTTCATAAACACAATAATAATATGGAAAGGAAGCAGAGTGCGGGCAGGGAATGATCTCCTGATATGTTGCTTCAGACCTTACATACCACATCTGCACAGAGAAAGACACCCAACACATAATATTATTGTATTTGTATTCTCCACACTCACACATTGTCCCCATTGTAAAGATTTCTAAGGTAACTAAAGAATCACATCAGAATAAGATTACAAGATCCTTCATATAGTTAAATTAATTTATTGATTATGATCATATACACGAGTACCACTAATATTAATTAATGAATCTTGTAAGTATATTTTTTGCTTTCTGTTCGAAATTGAAAATTACTACTTTTAATTCAAAATATTTAAGATTGTATATCCAATTTTCTAAAATATAAATGTACTCTTAATTGAGGGGAAAAAAAAAACCACTAGATTGTCGTAGTTTCACATGGCTGCTCTTCATTTCATTAAAGTTTGCATAGGTCACCTTGCAATGTACTCCATATCATTCAACCTATTAATCATGAACTCCCGAACCAATGGGTATATCAAATGATTGTTAGTTTTGACAAATATAAAAGACAACATAATTGAGAATTGAGACCATTTCCTAAGATATTTCTAGCATATGACGTTAACTCAATTAGCAAGTTGAACGTAGTACCTAATAATAAAGCAATTCTACACAAATTAACAACACACTTAAATATAATACGGAAATATCATGACATGCATTAGTATATTCCATATCAAGCGCATCAATGAATCTATAATAGTTAAATGTTATGTCAACTATATAAATAAGAGTTACAGGTTCAATGTTAACTTCTTCTTATGATTATAGAATTCAAATTATCAAGTGAATAATATAAATCATCATAGTTATAAAATAATATACAAGATTGAATTTATTTTTTTTATTCTAAATTATTTATTTTAAAATATATTATCTATTAAATTATCTCTAAAAAAGTATCTATAATAAATCATAATAACACATTCAAGTAAAAATAGACATTCAATTTTTAAATGAAGATATAATATTAATTATTTCTCCGAGGAAGTCCATGAATCATGATAACATAATCAATCCTAATCGAGATTCTGAAGCCGAAAAGGTGATCTTTAAAGAGGAAAATAAAAGAGAAAGAAAAGGCAAATAGCTAGAAGATATAATTGATGGGCCAATTAATTTTATTGTCATGCATGTTTCTAGCTAGTTGGAACTATATGTTGGTATCATTTGTTAGAGGGACCCGTTATCAAGACCCACGAAAAATGGCATCAAAGTCACTCACACTCACACTCAGAATAATGTTAAAAGGACATAAAAAATCAGTACCTAAACTTTAATTCTTATGGGCACTTTTATAATTTTTTTATTTGTGTATAAGTATATAATTGCATGTTATATGATGAGTGAACCCACACGACATGACTAAATTCTCTACACAACCCGTACGTAAACAGTGGAACTTGTTTCTTTGTTTTCCCATTAAAAAATTTCACTAACACATTATAAATAAAACTTACAGCTGCCAGGTTGGAGTTCTTGGACCATATTCTCAATTTTTATTTTTGAATTTACCCTTAAAAAGGAGTTCAATTCTTTTTTGCGTTCTTACCTTGAATTTGGAGAAGTGAAACCGAATCGTTGTTCCAGATGCTGTCGGAGGGAATTCCCTTAGCTCCTGATGAGGATGATTTTGTAGTCTGAATCTTGGGTTGATCAGTGTCTGGGTGAATTTTTCTCTTCAACATCCTTTTCATCAACTGTACGTGCATTACAAAAATGTTTTCTTCTTTTTTCCCTTTCTTTTATCTTCTGTGTGTGTATATATATATATATATATATATATATATATATATATATGAACAGATAAGAGGGACAAAAGAAGAAATTAAAGCTGAGAAATTATTTAGAAGCAAGAGATAATTTACTCACCTGGTGCAGTTTCTTCAATGGACGGGAATCATCTTTGACTCCGGGAATAAGCTTCTTATGAAACTGCTGCGCAGGCTTTGCCGTATTAGGTTTCTCGTTATACACCAACTGTTGTTGCACTATTTTTCGGTTCTTAGAGTTGGGATTTCCATCAGATTCAGCAGAGAACAAGTCAGCAAGAGTGATTCTTTCCTTCTTGAACATGTAATGGTGATGATCCCACCTGTTCGAATGATGATCAGAATCACTTTCATGATCGTGCTCTCTTGGAGACAGACGAATTCCGTCAATGGTTATGATACTGTTGGCGGCGGAGGATGATGAAGCTCCTCGACCAAAAGAAGTTTCATGAGCTGCCGGATAGCAGTTTAAACCCAGCTGGAGCCCATTTACCAGTGGGTTCAATTCTCCTTCATCATCATCGTCATCGTAATCCTCATCCTGCAGCCCAAGTTTTTCCATACAATACTCACCTTCCAGCTGCTGCGAGTATTGATCATCTTCCTCTTCATCTTTAACACTGTACTGCCAGTACTCATTCTCTTCCTTCAAGACTTGGTTAAGCGAGTGGAGTCCAAATGTGCCAATTGCAAGAACTCCTCCTCCTTGCCAGCCGTCAAGCAAATCAGCGAGGTGGACTACGTTGTCCAGTAGGGTTTGTGTGTCTCCATCCTTAGTAAGGATACTGTGATCCACCTTTTTCACGTTTTCATGGCTAAATCCATCTGCAATATATACAGTTTTTTTTTTTTTTTTTGCCCCAAAAAAAAAAAAAAAACACGGTGTATATGCCGCACAGCAAGATGCTTGATTTAATGACTTAATAAATGAAGAAATGTACACAATGGAATCACGTAACAACACCTAAGGATATCTGTTTCATGCAGGAAAAATTAACCAAAGAAAATTGAGATGCTAATAACTTTAATGACAAATTAAAAGGAAATATCACAGATTAGCTAATTGACTGAATTTACCTTTATGAGTAAACCTGCGGTGCACCCAATTGAAAATCTACGCAGAGAAAGGGCAGATATTGAAGCATCAAGAAAATTAAGAAAAAGTAAACACTCAATTAAATGAAAAAACCCAGCCATTACTAACTGGAGGAATATGTAATTATGTATGGTGTACGTACCTTCATTTTCTCTGGGTGGGGGGAGATGAACAAAATGGCGACTTGATTGAAGTTGAAATCTGGTCAGAGAGAGAGAGGGGAGAGGGAGAGGTGTTGGGGGGAGGTGGTGGCGATTGCGAAGTCGAGAGATGAAGGGATCAGAGGAAAATTGAAGAAGGTTTTTTATGGGAGGGGGCCAGTTTGAGGAAAAGCTTAAACGGTTGACGCGTGTAACAGTAGAAAGAGGGTCCCTCAGTTACTGTAAATTAATGTTTTGAAATTAAATTTCATTGCATGTATATAATCTTAACAAGCCCTTTTTTTAGCGTTTGCTCTTAATAGCATGTTCGATGAGCCGAATATACCCCTAGTTAGCTATATACACAAAGGTCGTCGACGGACGTACCATTTATCTTTTAAATGCTGCCATCAGCTCCTTATATAAATTCATCGACAGTACTACCGTCTGATCAAAGTCTGTTCCAGTTAACCGCAGAAGATAGTATACGCATTGGAAAAGTCTTCCTCCAGATCATCATCATGACTTCATGATTTAATCCTAAAAAAAAAAGTGATTCAACAATAATAGAGCTTTGCTGGCCTCTGCCTATAATTTATGTGCATGAGGATGTTTTCCTGTCAACCAAACCACATGGATCAAGATTAGTAATAACAATTAGAAATGATGTCCTTAAAAATCACTTGTTCCTTCCCAATGCCATCCCATCCCATCCCATCCAAATTAATCACTGCCAAACAATTGAAGCTTCTCCTTCATCCACTTTAATCTTCATCTCCCACCACACTTGTGTGTAAATATTCAAGTGAAGTTCACTGTGCATCGATCATTTAAATACACAAGATGCACTTTAGATGGGTCGCTGATGGATATCAAGGAGCTATCAAGACATTGAAGAACTCATGGAAGCTACCATATGAGGAGAAGCGAAGATTCAAGTTCAAATCTAAAGAAGATGGAGTTAGTGCTTCAAGGAGAGACGCAATGAATGGATTGAAGATTCATGCATATAAAGACTTATACTTCAAGTATAAGAATAATACTTTGAAGATGAAAGAAGCATTGATCACATTTGTACGAAGGAGAGAAGGAATGCTTGACTTCCCAACAATCTTTGAAGAAAGACCACTAATGGATGAAGAGCAAACAAGGAAGGAATTCACCTTGTGGATGATAGAAGACATCAATGAGGAGTGTACAATCAAGGAACAAGCCCTTGGGAGCTTTAGGAATCAAGTTGGAGAGCCTTAGAAGGCTTGGGAAGAAGTTGGCATGGTGCAAGACAAGCGTGGAGTAGAGAAGGAACGAGCAAGCACCGGATGGCAGCAATTAAGCACCATCCAACAATCACCACCTTAGAAGTCGGTGCTGAACAGCAGCACCGGATGGCCATTGGAATTTCTAGTAGCCATCCGGCGCTACATCCAGTGCTAGTCACTTTGATCAGGCGCTGGATGGAGGATTTCCCTGTTTCGATGTTAATGCGATCTTGATTCTATTTGGACGTTTTCACTTGATTTTAATGACTTTTCTTTGTGTTTTAAAGTAGTTTAGATGGTTAGACAAGTCTGTAATCATTCTTAGGACTTCTTATTGCTGAGACTATATATAGACTCTTTTGTAATAGTTAGACAACCAACTTATTCTACAAACACATTTCAAACAATTGAGAGAATCCTTTTGGATTAAACACAACTTTTTCTTGAGTGTTCATCTAATGGCACTTCGAGGGTTCTTAGTGAGACTCTAGAGATCTTCAATACTTGACTAGAGTAATTGAGTTGAATTGAAGGGAATCAATCCATTAGATCATATTGTGGGACATCATGGTCAATGGTTCTAGCTTGAACCTCTTGTATGAAGTCTTGGGTAGACCTCAAATTAGGTGTTTTTGATTTTGATTGAAGAAGGAAGGGTTCCTTTCAAATTTGAGATCACATCAGTCACATTCATATACTTTATAACTTTTATGATTGCAAAAAGCATTAGTTGACCTTGAATTTTTATCAAATTCTGGTTTTTATCCTTCAACTATTAAATTATTGAAAATTACCCTCCAATTAACACATCTTAAGCAATGCTGCCCTTTCGTTCATTTTGGGCATTAAACCCTGACAAAACAGACACATCTAACCCGCACGCCGAAATTTTGAAAGGTATTTTCATCCACTTTATTCCATTGTTCCCTCAGCCACACTTCCTCAAGCCAGATTCAACCACTCTCATGCAAGCCCTTCTCAAAACCAACAAACACTACCTTTACCAAATTCGTAGCTACAAATCACCTCAATTCCAGCCCGCCCATCCTTCCTCTATCCAAATCCAACCACTTCCAAACCTTAGTTCACTATCTCTGTACTCCAAAACTCATCAAGTCGTGGCCCTCAGCGTGGACTATAAAAAATCAACCTTCTTCCAGTGTGGTATTGAAGGATACCATGACAACCTTAACCCCCACTCTCTGCACCAATTCTTTCAAGAATGCAACATCTATGTTCACATCGTCAGTAAGAAGTAGCCATCCTCCAAAATTGCAAAATCTTCACCATACAGGCATTACCTTACAAAAGGTCACCATTACAGCCCAAGGCTAAAAAAAACCCCATATCAAATAATCGATTTTACGATCCAAGATGGTTACATTATGCCACCCAATCCACTCACACCGCCTCTTGAAAGTCCCCTTCAAACCGTCACCCAAAAGTCTTTCCTCTCCAAATTCTAGCGCAAAATATCAACATCGATCATCAATAGGTGGCATAAAATCACCAAACATAAACAATAAGTTTCTCATTTATGCCACCCTATCCCAACACCCCTTCAAAGCATCACCCTAAAGTCATTCCTCTTCAGACTCCAACTAAAAAATGACAACATATGACACCATGCTAGCATCATCAGGAGGGGTAGGAGGTACAAAACTTGAGTATATCTCTCGGGCAAAATAGTGCATCATAGAAAGCCATTGTAGTCAACGTCCTTGGAAGAAGAGAAGCGATGAAAATGAGAAGGGACATCCATGGGTTTCTGGTGAAATCTCATTCTGGATTGATAAGAAATAAGAAGGGATGAAAATGCCCTTCAAAACATGGGCACTATCTAGCTGGGTTTAACGACCGAAGTGGATGGAAGGAAAATTGTGCTTAAGACTTGTTGGTTGGATGGTAACTTTCGATAATTTAATAATTGGAGGGAAAAAATCATATTCTGTGAAAGTTTAGGATCAACTAGAGCTTTTTACCTATAAATAAATAAAATTTAATCAAGTATCCTTAAATTTTGCTTTATCTTTTTAGGGTTTCATTTATAAATAATATCTAAATAATAATTTTTTATAAAAGAATTTATTTATTTTTCATTAAGAAAAAGCTAATTGACTTACACGTTGACTGATAGAGACTTAATAGGAGATTTCCTAAAAAGTGAGTAATGAAGCTCATTGTAACATTGCCCATATACGTAAATGGTATAGCATTGAAGCTGACTTTATAGAAGCTCTTGTTAATTTAGCCGACCTTACACATGTAGTACTAAATTCTCTCAGTCTAATGTCTTTCTCACTTTTGTCTATGCAAAATGTTGCCATATTGATAGAAGAGTTTTGTGGAGTTGTATGTCGAATTTTCCAGGGAATATGGATGATCCATTGTTGATAGGTGGAGACTTTAACATTGCTTGCTCAGCAGATGATTGTTTAGGAGCTCCTTCTCTAGTCTTGCCTATGGAAGAGTTTAATGCAGCCAAAACAAGTGGGTTGATAGATTTGCCTTTCCAAGGAAGGCAATACACTTGGTATCGTTCCACCTTTCCACCATTGTGGAAGCATTTAGACCGTATCATGATTAATTCCCACTGGTCAAGTTTCTTTCATTAGACTACTACAGAGCATTAAAATCACTCGGTATCAGATCATTGCCCGGCGCTTGTCTCCATTAAGATGGCCACTTCGGTTAAACCCAAGATCTTTAGATTCCAAGATATGTAGATGTTCAAAACAGATTTTCTGGATGTGATTAAATAGAGTTTGTCGAAGGAGATTTATGGAAATGCGATGCAAATTTTTGCAGTGAAGTTGAAACGATTGAAGAAGACACTTCGAGAGTCAAATAACTTATCTTTTGGCAATCTCCAAAGCAACATCATACTGGCAGAAAATAAGGTGAAAAAAGCAGAGCTTTGTTATCAGCGGTCCCCAACTGAAGTGAATAGATAGTCCCTACATTATTTGAAGGCTAAACTTTCTTTTCACCTCAAATGTGAAACCACCTTTTGGAAGCAAAAGTCTAGAGCAAAATGGTTTAAGGAAGGGGATGCCAACACAGCATACTTCTCCAAAATTCTGGAATGCAAGAAAGATTCAGATGTAAATAGGAAGAGTAAAGAGCAGGTAGGGGGTATGGCTTACAGATTCTACTGAAATTGAAGAAGCAACAGTAACCTTCTTTTCGGAGCTCCTAACAGTACCTTAAGACTGTGATCGATCTGCAGACTAATATTCAAAGCGTTATTACTGATGACGATAATATGGGAATCGCAATACTTCCAAACCCATTTTAAGTAAAGCAAGCAATTTGGAGTCCAGATGGCAAGAGTGCCCCAAGGATTGTTGGGTTTGTAGGTTCGTTTTTACACAAAGTACTAGGAAGTCATAGGTGATGATTTGGTGAAGGTTGTTGAAGATTTTGGGTTGGAAAACATATGCCAACCTCCTTTATAGCCACTCAAATTATTCTCATCCCCAATCATGAAAATCCGATGGAATTTGGTGACTACGGGCCAATAAGTCTCTGCAACTTCACATCCAAGGTACTGGGAAAGATTATTTCTTTGCATCTTTTTGGTTTACTGCCTAAGATTATATCGGATAATCAAAGTGGATTTGCGAAAGGTAGAAGCATTACAGACAACATTTTACTTGCATCTGAAATGGCTCAGTCTCTCAATGAGAAATGTCAACTGGGTAATATCATCATTAAGCTGGACATGCATTTGATAGAGTCTCATGGTCTTTTCTAGTTTTGGTGCTTTGCAAATTTGTGTTCAACCAACATTTTTGTCATTTAATTAAAAAATTTTAGGCACATAATAATTCCTCTATTACTATAAATGGTGGTATATATGGTTTCTTTCCATCAAATAGAGGGGTCAGATAAGGAGATTCGTTATCTCCTCAATTATTTATTTTGGCAGCAGAAGTCCTTTCAAGGGGTTTAAATACAATGTTGAGTGATGGAAGCTTGGAGGATTTTTTTACAAGACGACGAGGTCTTCCTCTATCTCATTTGAGCTATGCCGATAACGTGATTATTTTTACTAAATCTTGTAAGAAAAATCTCAGAGGCTTGATTGCATTTTTGGAACTTTATGAGGATATTTGGGGCAAAAGATCGTCTTTCATAAAAGTTCCTTTTATACTCCAATGACTGCCCTTTTTTCCAGATTGCAAATGATTAAAAATGTGACTGGTTTTCTCCGTCAAGACATACCAATCTCATGTCTTGGTTATTCGATTTTCATAGGTAAGGTGAAGGTCTCATATTTTCAAGCTCTGCTCCAAAAAGTGATATCCAGAATTAGACAATGGCAGAACAAATTCCTTACTATGGCAGGAGGATTAGTGTTAATCAAACATGTCCTAAACTCTATAGTCATGTACTTCCTTGCTACAATTGATCCTCCTCGGCATGTCTTATATCAGTTGCAGCAGCATTTTGCAAACTTTCTTTGGGGGAGCAGTGAATTTGGTTATAAGAAGCATTGGTGTTCATGGACTAGACTTTGTAAACCAATAAATCAAGAAGGTTTGGGTCTTCATGATTTTCGGAACTTCATCACAGCTTTTTCTTGCAAACATTGGTGGCGGTTTAAGTGTGTGAATTGTTTCTAGTAATCATTTATGAAATTCAAGAATAAATATTCACTGGAAGGCCCCATGCAAGAAGTTGGCTTTTCAATATGGTGGAGAATGCTCATGGTTTTAGCAGTGGCTGAGCAAAATGTAGGGCCATTAGTTGGAAGTGGTAACTCTTCTTTTTGGCATGAGGATTGGACATTATCGGGTAGGCTATGTGACTGACTAGAGACTGTGAGCATGGACCAGCTCAAAATTAATGAAGTGTGGCTTCCGCATGGTTGGAATTGGGATTTTATCAATCAACTTATACTTGTTCACCAGTGTCCTGAGCTCCATTCAATCTAAAATTTTCCTTCGGATAAAGAGAAATATATTTGGATGCCTTCGGAATCTGGTAACTTTGTTTTCTCTTTAGCTTTAACTCTTTTTGATAGTAGTACTATTTCAACTTTTGATTGGGACTAGTTTTGGAAAAAACTATCTAGCTCTTGATTGTAATTTGTTCATTTGGAGAATGCTTAAGTGTTATCTGCTAGTTGATGATAAAATGTACAAAAATTGGTTTCAATATGGTGTCTCAGTGTCATTGCCTGCGACATATAGAATCAACCGTATAAGATTTTCTATTGCTATCCTAGTTTGGAACAAAATGGCTGATTTTCTTGGTATTTATATTGGTGCTTTCAATACGATGGCTGAGTTGATACAAGGCTAGAGACAACAGAAAGTACATATTGCTGAGGCAAGCTTGTTGGTACCAGTTTTGGTTCGTCGAGAAATATGGAAAGCCCCAAACAAATTTATCTTTGAAGGAGTTACACTATCTCATATCTTCTGGTCTTCTAGACAGTTACTTCTGAATATTGCAACAACTTATGGCTTAGGAAAGATGATCAGGCTGTGTAGCGGTGGAGATGTTCATAGAACATCTCCCGAACACAGGCTGACTACTATTATGTGGAAATGTAGTGACTTTCTAAATAAGCTGGTTCTGAATGTGGATGGGGCCTCTAGAGGTAATTCGAGAGAAGCTTCTGTTGGAGGGTATTGAGATTTGGTAATGGCAAGTTCATTTTTGGATTTGCACAAGTTTTGGGAGTTTTCAACAAAACTATTGCAAAACTCGAAGCTCTGGCTATAGGCATTCAAATCTCTTTGGATTCAAGGTATTCTCAGGCAATTATACAATGTGATTCCAAATCCATTGTCAGCATGGTTCATAAGGGATCTTCCACACATGGGCGGCTTCATGGAGTTTCGGGTCAAATACGCAATCTCTTAGCTCAGGGGGACTTCACCATTGTACATATATATCAGGAGGCTAATCAAGTGGCCGATCATTTGGCGAATTTTGCATTGGACACTAATAGTATGCAATATTTTGATACTTATAATTCATTTCCTAGTCTTGCAAGATCTCTCTGCCATATGTATAAAATAGGTCATCCTTCTATTCATGTAAGATAGCATTTCATTTAGCTAGCTTGCATTTTTTAAGTTGAGTGGATTTGTCTCCACATTCATTGAAGTAAGGTTCTTTAAGTCCCCCACGCTTTGTTTCATTCCTTTTTAATAAACAGGTAGGGTCTACCTAACCCTCTGCCATCTTAGGCAATTTTATTAAACAAATTAAAGAAAAAAAAAGGAGACTGTACACAGAAAAACTCTCTTATTGTAGTCAAAGAAAAGCAAACGAAGATTAATTTAACGCTTATTCTACAATGTATCCGACCAACAGCACATGTGCCATTTCTTTCATTAGGGTTCTATCTAATTGAGGTTGACCTTTGACCTCTTGACGTTTTCCTACTCCCAAGTCCAGACTCAACACTACATATTCCTGATCATATTTCGTTTTGCTAACAATCAGAGCCGCCGTTGTCACTCACTTAAAATGTATATTTCTATTATGAAATTAATATTCAAAATTGAATGCTAACTTCTCAAACAATATTTAAATTTACATTTCATTAAGTTCACCACCAAATATATTGATTGCATGGATAGTTTATTAACTTAATTAAATTAAGGGTAAAAGTACTCCTATAATATTTACTTATTGATGGAGCTCGGACCTCCAAGTCACTCCGACTATTAACATATTTCTTCATTAGGGTTCTATCTAATTGAGGTTGACCTTAAGTTTTCCTACTCCCAAGTCCAGACTCAACACTACATATTCCTGATCATATATTTCGTTTTGCTACCTATCAGAGCCGCCGTTGTCACTCACTTAAAATGTATATTTCTATTATGAAATTAATATTCAAAATTGAATGCTAACTTCTCTAACAATATTTAAATTTACATTTCATTAAGTTCACCACCAAATATATTGATTACATGGATAGTATATTAACTTAATTAAATTAAGGGTAAAAGTTCTCCTATAATATTTACTTATTGATGGAGCTTGGACCTCCAAGTCACTCCGACTATTAACTGCTCCTCTAAGAACAACCAAGGGAAATTAGATAATCGGAATGGGCTGTCACCCTGAGAATAACTCCGATGCCTAAGTTAGTTTACTTTGGAAGTCAATTGTATGAATTCACTTGTGTGTGCTCCAATTGTGTATATCGAATAGTAATCACCAATTTAAGTGAAGTTACCTCATTGGAATGAATCACAATTACGTAAAGATGGGCATATCGGATCCATTGTGAGGAAATATCCCGCCAATTGCTTCTAGAATCAAGGAATTTCCATCATAGTGGATACATTACCATGCACATATCTAGAGAGAGATAGCTACGAGCTCACAAATGACCTCCAAACCATCTTCGCGACCTCCTGTTGGACCTCGAATTTCTCGGTTAGTCTTTCTGGAGATCGTGATAAGTATTTCAAGGTTCATAATATGTGTTAGCAATTGCAGATGTTTAATCATGGCACAGAAAGGTGTATAAGATAGGTGGGAGCCCTCTGGGACAAAGATCATGGTCCAGAGAGACCTTTCCTAAGCTCATATCAGGTCGGTCTTCATTAACTACGGAGGTCACTGAGTTACCTTCAATTATATCAAGTCGGATCTTTGGCAGTCATGTCAGTTTTAGAGATTATCCTGGTCGGGAAGTCCAAACCATATCCATTTTAACTATCATTATCCCCCTTTAAGTCCAGCGAGCTGCAAGGTCGTGGTGGCTAAACTCTGTGTTACCAAGCTACCAAGCTTCGAAAAGTCATGCCATTTTCTGTACTGGCTAGTTTTGTGTCCCATTAGTTTTAGAAGTTACTTCTTTTCCTAAGGATTGATCCTTTTCAGCAACTAAAAGGTTCCTTATTTCATATAAATAGAAACACTTAAAGGAATTTGGAATTTACCTAAACTCTTTTTCTGCAAACAAATCGTCTTTGTGTTATCTCTAATTTCAAAGCCATGAATCTTTAAGCTTCTGTTCTTACTTAGTGCTCGGAGGGAAAACCTGTTCTTCTTTATTCCTTTAGCAAATAAAAACTCAGCGTCAATCAATGAGTCTTCTTTCTTAAACTTCTTTATTTTTTCCGAAGTTTCTCTTTTTCTTCTCATAGAAAGCATGTCTTCTTGCAAATCAGTTAGTCCTTCTCCTTCTGTTGAACTTTCTTCTACAAAGCAATCACCTACTCATACTTCTACGGCTTCTTCTTCATCGAATACTCCATCTGGGAGTCCTGCTAGAATCCCTAGGGCCATCCCAACTCGTGATCCCAAGAATGAGATTTACTACATTACTCCTCTAACAGAGACTACTCCCTGGTGAGGAAAAATGAATATTATCCTTCTGAGTTGGAAGTTTTAAGTCTTAAGCCCAATTCGGATACTTTGAAAATTAGGGAGTACAGTAAAGAGAGAGGTTTAAACAAAGGTGATATAGAATACCCCTTGGAGGATGAGTGTCCCAACAATAACAGGGAGGGCTATATAGTAATTCGTGAAACCAGTCTAGCAAGAGGGACTATCTTTCCATACATTTATCCCTTTTTCCTTGACATTGGCTATTTTTGGATATTTCCTGCTGCTCAACTAGCTCACAATGTTGTCAAGGCTATGGTCGCTTTCATAGCGACCTGCCACTTGTATAAATTCCCTGTATCCCTAGAGCGTTTTAGATGCATTTTTAAGGTATGAATTTCTACTACACCTCGCAACACTAGCCATGGATACCTCCAGCTAAATATGCATCATAAGAATAAGCTCGTAGGTATATTCCAATCTTCTAGTGGTCCTATTAAGGATTCTTATTTTCATGCTAGGCTTCCTATTAATTTGATGAAAACTGAACCTTACCCAAAATCGAATATTAGTAAGACCTTCTATAACGAGCTTCCCAAATTGGATGGTAAGCTTGAGTTGGCTAGGGTTTTCCTCATTGATTTAGCTAATTCAAATCTTCCAAAAATAGGTTCAACGCTCCCACATGGGATCCTCTTTATCTCATTGATGCTGGGCTTGGCAGGCCTAAGTATTGCAACCTTCCCAAGCTCAGAAAGTCCAACGACATTCCTTCTTATGCTAGGAATATGCATTATTGTTTTAAGATTCATTCTGTTTTCAAAGTAGGTCACGAACGTTGTTTGTTTTTTCTTCCTTTGAAAGCTATATGGACCATTTGAGCTATTGTTCGTCTAGAGGAGCCCCAGCAACAACCCAACCAAGCTTTGAATCTTCAAGCCCTATCTGGTTGAGCTTCCATACCGATCTCCAAAGTTCGGTCCTCTGTTGCTACACCCCCCCTAAGGTCATTATTCCTCCCAGTAGGACTAAAAAGTATACAATGTCCAACAGAACTAAGACTGCTCTGACAAGGAGCGAAGAGGAGGTTGCTTTGTAGGTTTCTAGTCCTCCACAACCTAAAAAAATTATTTATTTATCTGATTCATCTTATTCGGCATCTGTACAGAATGAGAAAGTATCTGCTATTGCTGCGTCTAACAAAGGTAAGGGTCCACCGACCTCCTAGAAAGAAGTGCAGTTTAGTGGTTGCTGTGCTGATGAGATAGCTAAGAAAGTGAAAAGATTGCATAAGACTAGCTTGGCCTCCCATTCTAAGGAGGAGGCCAAGTGATGGGTCCCTAACTTACCTTTGGAGTCCACCAACTCCTTGTTTCAATGGCCAACGCCCAGTCCTTCTTGATTGAATGTGTGCCTCCCATAGACAAAGAAATCTATAAATAGCTCAGAAATGGTGAGCTTGATAAGTTTTCTACTACTCTACAATCTGTTGTAAATCAACTTTGCTTTCCTTAAGAATTTTTATCAGTTTAGCGAGTTCATAAATATGCATGCTGATTCTTTTCTTTGTTGATTCTTCATTTTAAGGCCATGTTTTTATGGGCGAGAGACAGCGGAGGAAAGAAGAGAAAGAAAAAAGGGAAAAATATTCTGCAGTCTTGCTTGAGAATCTCTAGAATGAAAGAACTCGTCTGGAGGAAGAGAACGAAAAGCTTACCACTAGTGGCTTTTTGGCTGATGCCAAAAAAAATGAATCCGAGAGCAAAGAAGAGAACCTGAAGATGATGGATGCCTTAAATGCTACTATAAAAAAGAACGAAAAGCTAGTCAACTTGGGAGAGCAGCTGTAAGCTTGTGTCCAAGAGTTAGAGACTCAAGTTGAACCTAATGCCCAGGATCTTGAAAATTCCAGAGCCTTCTGTGATGAGAACGGTAACCTTTCTTTGGCAATGCTTGAGGAGCTTCTTGCTTTTCAAGCTTATGTGGAATTATTGATGCAAACCCAGATGTTTACGTCATACATTGAGGGAATCGGACTCCTGAGGGCAAAGAATCATAGGTTGTAAGTTGATAAAGGTATCCATGTGACTTGAACCATCCTGACAGAGTTGTTCCTCTTCCTTGGCATCGAGGTATAATTGCTCCTCTAGGCCAGGGGCAAGTTGGGACTAGTGACTAGCAGGCTAAGGTCATTGGTCTTATTGAAGACAAAGGTTCAAGGCATTCCTCCTTTGGCAACCGTTGAACATTCAGTAGGATTATCCTTGCTTATGGAGATTTACTTAAATATTATGCTTTCTACCCCAAACCCATAGATTTCTATAAAGCTCTCGACCTTTCTCGAACAATTCTCCTTTCCTTAGGTAGGGTGCCGATTGAGATAATTACTAAATATCCTGTAGGTCCTTCAAGCATTCATGATAAAAAAAATGGACATCAGTCATTTGATAAAGCTTACACAGATAAATAGCAATAGGATTTTTCAATTGCTTTCATCGCTTGTTAAGGTACAAAGGTCCAACTTGTGTGAAATATAGCATAAATAGCTCAATAAGGCTAAGCAAAAATTTCTTTAATTCAGAAGGTTAGGTAAAGAACTTCTTTAAGATACAGGTGTTGCAAGGACTTAGAAGTTGCCTACCTTCAAGGTCAGCAAGCTTGTAGCTTCCACCTTTTTTACCTTCTTGAACAATATAAGGTCCTTCCCAACTTTCTTGTAGCATTGTTAATTGGCCTTGATTCTCGACATCCGACCTTTTTAGAACCATGTCATCTACTACAGAGTGCTTTTCTTTGACTTTTGTATTGAAGAAACTTGTAACTTGTTTCTTGTATCTTCTATCAGCTTCCATAGCTTTGCTTCTGACTTCTTCAAGGAGGTCTAAATCTGTCCTTTTGATGTGATTTCTTGAAGGTTGAAGATTTGTTTTCACACACACAAGAAACCAATCAAGTGTAAAGAAAAGGACTCATCAAAGCTTTGTGTGGGATATTAGGAAGACCTTTGTAGAAGATTACACAACAACCATCCTTTTGATTTGTAGAGACCATGCAATACCTCACCCAAGTAATTGAAAGCCCATGTTGAAGTGACTAAGAACAATAGGAGGAAATTCTAAGAACACTCTCAAAGACCAAGTTTTGATCTTGTTTTTGGATTAATTCCCAAATGAAGTTGTTTGTCAAAGGTTAATAGTTCTTATTACATATACGGGTCTATATCTAGTGGGAGTAGTGAGAAACCCTAATGAATGCCCCAAATAATTCTTACAAGAGGTCAATTACCGAAAACAATTGAAGGAAACTATTAAAATTCGGGAATATCATCGCATTGGGTGTGCGGATAAGTCCCTGTCCGGCCCCGACTTGGAAATGTGTATCATCGAATGGGAGGCCGGATTGCTACTGGAATTTTCCAGTCAGCATCCGATGGCTGGATCTACCATTGTTGAGGGCCAGATGGCCTCTATATTGGTCATTCGGCTCTCTCTCGTGGTATCTTCGCTCCCGCTTCGTTTTTGCTTCATGCCATCTTCATTCCAGGCCACCCTAGGCTTCCCAACTTCACAGATGAGGTCTCCACTGCCTTTTCCTTCACTTAGAATCCTCCCATCATCATCGTCAAGGCCTTGAATCATCGACAAGTTATATTCTTTCCTTGTATACTCTTTATCAAGCTTTGCCTCCTTGAAGATGACTTCAAAGTCAAGAGATTCCACTTGATTTTGTTTAAATGCCACCAATGACCTCTTCATCCTTGATGGCCTTGCTCTTGTGATCGGTCCCGGAGGCATTGTGATGTGATCTCAAATTTGAAAGGAAATCCTCATTCATTAATCAATTGAATACACACCAATTTGAGATCTACCTAAAACTTTTTACAAGAGGTTCAAGCTAGAACCATTAACCATAATGTCTTTCAATATGATCCAATAGTTTGAATTCCCTTGAATTCAACTCAATTACTCTAGCCAAGAGTTGAAGATCTCAAGAGTTTCACTAAGAACCCTAGATGAGCTATTAGATGAACACTCAAGAAAAGATGTGTTTAATCCAAAAGGATTCTCACAATTATTTTAAAAGTGTTTGTAGAATAAGTTGTTTTGCAAAATACAAATAGAGAACTATATATAGCCTCAACTCCAAGAAGCCCTAAGATGGATTAAGGACCTGACTAACCTTTAAATCTAGCTTTAAACACGAAGAAAAGTCATTAAGATCAGGTGGAATAATCTAAAAAGAGTCAAGATCACATTTTGATAAAGCAGGGCGACTGCTATCTAGTGCCTAATCAGTCAATGACCAGCACCGGATGCAGAGCTGGATAGCTACTTGAATTTTCCACTGGCCATCCGATGTTGCTGCCCCATCACTAGCTTGGTATCTGTAGAGCCCTAGATAATGCTCTTTTGTGCCATCCAGTGCTTGCTCGTGCAGAGATGCTTGCTCGTGCAGAGATGCTTGCTCGTGCCATCTCCGCACCATACTCGTTTTGCACCTACCAACTTCCCAAGCCTTCCAAGGCTCTTCAACTTCATTTCAAAAGCTCCCAAGGGCTTGTTCCTGGATTGTACACTCCTTATTGATGTCTTCTATCATCCATAAGTTGAATTCCTTCCTTGGTTGCTCTTCATCGACTAGTGGTTGTTCTTCAAAGATTGTTGGGAAATCAAGCTAATCTTCCCTCCTTTGTACAAATATGATCAATGCTTGCCTCAACTTGGATGATCTAGGTCTTGTAATTGGACCAAAAGGTATCATAGGTGTTGGATCTCCATCACATTGTTGGAGCTTCATCTCTGTCATCTTCTCTCCCTTTCGTTTAGGACTCAACTGTATTTAGCAAGTCTCAAAGATTATATTCTGATTTCCATTGGAAGTATTACTTCCAAGCCAAAGCATAGACTGAAAGGTGTTTCTCTAACAGCTTTTCTTGGTGTAGTTCTGTGAGCCCATAATATACTTGGGATTTTCTCAGGCCAAGAAGGTTTTCAACTGTCCTTCTCGAGCTCGCAAGTCCTTTTCTTGAAACCTTCTAATATTGTTCTATTAGTAACTTCAACAAAGCCATTGGCTTGAGAATGAGTCATTGAGGTGAGCCTTTGTTCTATATTTAAGTTTTCACAGAATGTTTTGAACAGGTCACCAAAGAACTGCCTTCCATTATCTGAGATGATGGCTCAAGAAATTCCAAATCTACATACAATGTTCCTCCATACAAAGAACCATACTTTCGTTGAAGAGATTACAGTCATAGGTTCTGCTTCAATCCATCTTGTGAAGTATTCTACAACCACTATTAAGAATCGAACACCACTACTCAATTAGGAAACCGGCCCAGTATGTTAATTCCCCAAACATCAAAAGGAACTGAAAAGCCAATGGATTGGTACCTTGTTGGGGGTATAACTGATTTGTTTCTAAATGATTCTTTCTGTATCTGATATCATGGAAGGCCAGAAATATCCAATTCTCAGTATCTTCTTTAACATAGTTTTAATTTTCTACATGTGATCCATTATGTTCTTCTTCGATAACATATTCTCCTTCTGTTTTCCCTAGATATTTAAGAAATTTCCAAGTGTACCACCTCCTGTATACTTCATCATCACCTATTAAGACGTAGCGAGGTGGCTATTTCCTGATTTGGCAAGCTTCTTTTGCATCCTCCGGGGACTCGCCATCTCTTAAAAACTTGTACAATGGGTACCTCTAGTCCGATTGGTCTTCTATAGCCAGATTCTCCTTTTGATTTATGCTTGGAAAGCGTAATTGTTCCACCAGGAGCTTGGCTTTGGTGCCAGTGAGCTCTAGATAGACCTTTGATAGTGTATCAACTTCTGTGTTATGCTCTCTAGGGATTTGCTCCATAAGGAAGTATTCAAGTTTGGATCTTATATCTCTTCCTTGTTTTAGATATTTGATCATTTTTTCTTTCGTAGTTCGTAGTCCCCAGCGACCTGATCGGCTATGACCTGTGACTTAATTTTTGCATGTGGTTTTTGTACTTTTAGAGCTCTTATAAGTCTTATTCCTGCTAAGAGAGCTTCATACTCAAACTCATTGTTCGAGGTTGGAAAATTATATTTAACAGAGTAAGGTCACTCCAACAGGTCTGATCAGTATTATTCCCGCACCTAAATTATCTATTGTTGTTGACCCATCTGTGTACATGGTCCATACTCCAGTTTCACGAGCTTCAGTGAGTGTCAATCTAACTTCGCTACATTCTTCCACAAAGTCTGAGAGAACTTGGGCCTTGATGGCCATTCTAGGTTCAAAGTCAATTTGATATCCCCGAGAGCTCGATTGACCACTTCATCGATCTACCAAACAGCTCAGGCTTTTTGATGGAGATCTGACACCTATGATACCTTCTGAACTAATTACGAGATCTAGAGCATCCAAGTTCAGGCATGCATTGATCACACTTTTGTTCAAAGAAGAGAAGAGATGCTTAATTTCTTAACTATCTTTGAAGAAAAACCTTTAAAGAATAATGAGCCAAGGAAGGAATTCAACTTGTGGATGATAGAAGACTTCAATGAGGATTGTACAATCAAGTAACAAGCCCTTGGGGCTTTGGGAATCAAGTTGGAGAGCTTTGGAAGGCTTTGGAAGAAGTTGGCAAGGTGAAAAACGAGTGTGGAGCGGAGATGGCACGAGCAGGCACCGAATGGCACAAAAGAGCACCATTCGATTTTCTAAAGTAGAAGGTCCGGCTTCCAGACAACCAGCACCGGATGTGCAAGTAAAAATTCCAAAGAATTACCGGGGCGATGACTGGCTTGTCACTCGGCACCAGTTGAACCCTACTCCAATTTTCCCCTATTTTGGTCCCAAATGCGATCTTGACCCTTTTGGACGATTTCACTTGTTTTTAATGACTTTTCTTTACTTTTTAAGCCAGTTTAGATGGTTAAACAAGTCTCAAATCATTCCTAGAGTTTCTTGGTGATGAGTCTATAAATAGTTCTCTATTTGTAATTTGCTAGATAACTTATTCTACAAACACATTTCAAACAATTAAGAGAATCCTTTTGGATCAACTACAATTTTTCTTGAGTGTTCATCTAATGGCGCTTCTAGGATTCTTAGTAAAACTCTAGAGATCTTCAATACTTGGCTAAGGTAATTGAGTTGAATTGGGAATTCAATCCATTAGATGGGACATTATGGTCAATGGTTCTAGCTTAAACCTCTTGTATGAAGTCTTAGGTAGATCTCAAATTGGGTGTTCTGATTTTTTATTTAATAAGGAAGGGCACCTTTTCAAATTTGAAATCACATCATCTTTTTGGTATCAGAGCTTAGGTTTTTCCTCAAGAGGTTTTCCTATCTTTAATTGCTTTCTTGTTTAGTGTATGGATCTTATTTGTTTCTTTGAAAATCTGAGATCTATGACTGTTTTGTGTCTGTTCTTTTACATTAATCCTACTACTTCTCTTGTGATCCATTGTGAATTGTGGAATTGTGTCCAAGACCAAAAATCAAGGCCAATTCAATTTGTTTGCTGATTCTACTTCTTCTACCATCTCTACAAAAATAGAAAAAAAAAGGTACAAAAAAAGAGAGATAAAAAATACCCAAACCAGAAAAGTAAAAAAATTTTTATCAAATAAATTGCATAAATTCGAAATTGAATTTGAGGTGCAAATAGGAAGTTGAATTCAAATGATATGTTGAGTAAATTGATGAGTAGAGCTTCAGTTGTGATCTACTATATTGAATTGCCTATTTGCCTATTGGAAATTTGATATTGGGACACTTGATCAACTTAAATTCTTGAAAATTTGAATCACAAACTCTTTGACCTCAAGGTAATTGATAAATTGCTCACCTATTTTCTTTGAATTCTAAGTGTTTGATCATTTGTCTTGTGTTCATTGACCATTCTCTTTGAAACTCTTATCTCTTTGAATCGTATATGTTGCAAGATATGAACTATTTGCTTTGAGTTTTTTGTGTTTGATTTGATTACCTTGTTGAGTAATCAAATACTCTTGAAGTTGCATTGAGAACTTGAAGAAGTGCTAAGAGAGGTAAAAGGCATAAGGGGGTGCGCACATTAGAGCGAGAAAAAACCAAAAACAACAGTGATACAAGAGTGGACTGTGAGGGTATACAAATTCCCCAGTTTTTGTGTCTTTGATTTGTAGGTAGAATCATGTCAAGAGACGGAACAGGTGCATCTATTGAATCAAATATGGGGGAAGGCAATGTTTCGTTGTCTTCTATTAATGATATGCTACAATGAATGACCTAAGAGTTTGGATCACTAAGAAAATATATGGAATCGGTGACAAAATATTTCAGTACAAAGCCTAATAGAGTTGAAGAAGGGGTGCAAACTTTTGAAACACCTCCCAAACAAGTATTAAGAAACCCAATTCAGCAAGGAGGTAGAGGAAGGGGAGGACAAATGCAAAAAGGACAAGTGCAAAGAGGACAATGAAGAGGAAGGGTACTCCAAGATCAATTTGAGGATGCTCTCAATGAGGAAGAGGACCCTTTGGAACAACCACAAGAAGGGGTGTACCAAGAACCAAGAAGAAGGGATGTTAGCATGGGGACCATTAAGCTAATTCTTCCATCATTCAAAGGAGGTCATGATCTGAAAGCTTAGCTTACTTGGGAAAGCAAAGTAGAGCATGTGTTTGATTACTATAACTATCCGGAGGCTAAGAAAGTGAAGTTAGCCATTGTGGAATTCTTAGATTATGCACTTACTTGGTGGGAACAATTGATGATCACCAAAAGGAGAACCCGTGAACCACCTATAGCATCATGGGACGATCTCAAGGCAGTCATGAGGAAAAGATTTGTTCCATCCTACTACCATAGAGAACTTTACCAAAAGCTTCAAACTCTACATCAAGGCTCCAGAGGAGTAGATGAGTACTACAAGGAGATGGAAGTGGCCATGATGAGGATCAATATTGACAAGGATGAAGAAGCTACCATTGCAAGGTTTCTTTGTCGCTTGAATTGAGACATAGCAGACATGGTGGAAATATGCCAATTATACCTACTTCAAGATGTGGTGGACACAGCCATAAAGATTGAGAATCAATTGAAGAACAAGAGGAGTTCAAGTGGGAAGCCTTATAGTTCACATAACTATGAAAATTCATGTACCAAGCCCACAACTACTTGGCCTGGGAGAGATGGAGTGGCGCCTAAATACCAACCTAGGGAGGAAGGCTTCAAGCCTAAGTACCAAGAGAACAGGGGGCCACAAGTAGACAAAAGGAAAGGTCAATTACCATCTTTCAAGGCTAGGGATGTTAAATGCCACTATGCCAACCAATGTCCTAACGAGAGAAACATTATCTTGGACAATAAAGGCATGGTGGTAGAATCGGCCAGTTAGGGTGCATAAGAAGAGGTTGTGGTTGAAGAAGAAGTTCAAGGAGATGAGTTCAATCCTAGTGAAGGTGATTGTGAACAAATGTATATGATTAGGCGAGTACTTAGTATTGAAGCTAGTGAAGAAGAGGACTTGCAAAGGGAGAATCTATTCCATTCAAGATGCTTGATACAAGGACATTGGAGTAGTGTCATTGTGGATAGTGGAAGTTGTGTGAATGTTGCAAGTGCCTACTTGGTTAAGAAGATGAAGCTGCCATGCTTAGACCATCCAAAGCCATACAAGCTTCAATGGCTAAATGATAGTGGTGAAGTGAAGGTTGAGAAGCATGTAAGAATCTCATTCTCTATGGGCAAGTATCAAGATGAAGTGCTATGTGATGTGGTGCCCATGCAAGCTACACACTTGTTACTTGGGAGGCCATGGCAATATGATAGGAAGGTGACCTATGATGGCCAAAAGAACAAGCATACCATGGAATTTTAAGCAAGAAAGATACACTTGAGTCCCTCGAAGCCTCATGAAGCCTATATAGATCAAAAGAAAATTCTTAAAAGGATGAAAGAATTCTATGAGAAAGACAAGAGAGAAAATGAGGGAAAAACAAGAGAGAATGAGAAGGGAAGAAATGAGAAAGAGGGGAGAAAGAATTGAAAAGAGAAACAAAATGAGAGTGAAAAGAAAAAGAGTGAAGAAGAAAAGAAGAGTGGAAAGAAAATGAGTTTTTATGCAAAAGAAAAAGAGTTGAAGAGTGCATGTTTGAGCTTCAAGCCATTTGTCTTACTGATGTATAAACATGCTTTACATTCTACTTCTTTTGATGATGACACTAACTCTTCTCTTCCTAGTGATGTTTGTTCTCTTTTAAAGGAATTTGAAGATGTGTTTCCAAAAGAGCTCCCTCAAGCTTTGCCACGATTGAGAGGGATTGAACATCAACTAGACTTGGTGTTGGGTACTCCATTACCAAACAAGGCTGCCTATAGGACCAACGTAGAGGAGACAAAGGAGCTATAAAAACAAGTGGAGAAGCTTCTTTCCAAAGGATATGTGAGGGAGAGCATGAGCCCTTGTGCGGTACCTATCCTCCTTATGCCCAATAACGATGGAAGTTGGAGAATGTGTGTTGATTGTCGATCAATCAACAAAATCACTGTAAAGTATTGCTTTCCCATTCCTGGATTAGATGATATGCTTGATGAACTAAGTGGTAGTATATGTTTTTCTAAGATTGACTTGAAAAATGGCTATCACCGAATTCATATGAGAGAAGGGGATGAGTGGAAAACTGCTTTTAAGACCAAACTTGGCTTGTGTGAGTGGCTTGTTATGCCTTTTGGTCTCACAAATGCAACTAGCACTTTCATGAGATTAATGAATCATGTTCTTAGAGAATGCATAGGTATATTTTTGGTAGTATACTTTGATGACATATTGATTTATAGTAGGAGTATACTTGAGCATATTAGTCACTTCAGAGCTGTCTTTAACATCCCTAGAAGTGAATTACTTTATGCTAATCTCAAGTGTTCATTTTGTTTGCCTCAAGTTACTTTTCCTGGTTGTATTGTGTCATCTAAGGGCATCCATGTGGATGAGGAAAAGGTAA
Source organism: Parsonsia alboflavescens (assembly GCA_028571225.1). Lineage (NCBI taxonomy): Eukaryota > Viridiplantae > Streptophyta > Magnoliopsida > Gentianales > Apocynaceae > Parsonsia > Parsonsia alboflavescens. The sequence goes on from JAOXNR010000013.1 coordinate 15,689,267, forward strand.
GGGCCATTAAAGATTGGCCAACACCTAAGAGTGCAAGTGAGATGAGAAGTTTTCATGGTCTTACATCATTCTATAGGAGGTTTGTGCCCAATTTTAGTACCATTGCAACTCCCCTAGTTGAAACTATCAAGTCTAAGGTGAAGTTTTGTTGGGAAAGTGAACAAGAGGGTGCTTTTCAATTATTCAAAACCGAACTTGCTAGTGCTCCTATCTTATCTTTACCCACTTTTTCAAAGGTTTTTGAAATTGAATGTGATGCATTGGGGGTGGGAATTGGTGCTGTGTTGATGCAAGAAAAGAAACCCATTGCATACTTTAGTGAGAAGCTACATGGAGCTATTTTGAATTACTCTACATATGATAAGGAATTGTTTGCTTTGGTTAGGTCATTGGAGCATTGGCAACACTACTTATGGCCTAGGGAATTTGTTATCCATTTTGACCATGAGGCCCTCAAGTACTTGAAGGCAAGATTTTTAAAATCGAGAGTTTAAGCAAACTCATTGGGGGTCCAATAAACTCGGATCGTAAACTCGTCGAGTTTACATCTCGAAAAAATAAATATATTAAATAATTTCTATATCATCACAATAAAATAAATATTCCAATAACATAGAAAAAAATAATCTGAAGTTCATATTTATAAGCAATTCCAAATAAAATTACAATAAACTAACAAGTTTTATAAAACTAAAATTCATCTAACATTGTTTAAAACATCAAAAATCAAAAGCAAATATCGTGAAAATATAAAAAACTACATCAAAATTAATAAAAACATAAAAATTAAAATTTCGATACATTAGTACTTTAAAAAAATTTAAGTCTTATTAGATAAAATAATTGGAATATAGAGTACTGTCAACGGAAAAATTATAAAAAATGTTACAAAAGTTTAAAAATTAAATTTATCTATATTATACCAATATGAGATATTTATAAATGTATTATTAAAATACACTTGAATAATATATTTATATTCATATGATCTTATTTATATATGTATTATTAAAATACGGACATATTATAAGAACCTTAAACAATATAAAGGTTAAGGTTTGTTGGCGAGCTGGTACTCGCTACCCACTATCATAGCATGCACCCAGTTCGACTCTTGACAGGCACATTTCCTTGGAATTTTTTTTTAATTTTTGAAATGATAAACTCGAATCAATTTTATCAAATTGACTATCAATTTTACCTCATTTTTCAATTTTAATCTGATTTTATACGTTTATAATCTCTAAAATCGTACGATTTAATGTTTGAAATAGTAAACTCAAATCGATTTTATCAAATTGACTATCAATTTTACCTCATTTTTCGATTTTATTCAATTTTATTCGATTATAGTCCCTAAAATCGTACGATTTTACGAGTAAACTCGCGATTTTAACAACCATGGTTGTAATTATGCCAAACAACTCGTCCTTCGTGTGCGTTCTTTTTTTTTGGCTTTCCCCTCTCCTTGGTTAGCTTCCCTATTGTACAAACGAAATAAATACACATTAAAAAGAACATGAATGCCGATGTTTTGACTTCTACCAAATCAGTATGAAGAGGTTCATTATATTATCGGATCTATTACACATATCATGGATAAGTCCACGTATTTGGGTAATCAACTTGTCTTCACACCTTCACTTTTCGAAATATTGCACTGACTAGTTGCCCCAGCCATCTTGTTACAGTCCTCCACATTTGTATTAGATTCTGTATGTAGAACATCAGCAGAATACTTCTTGATCTTCAAAGAAATGAGAATACTAGATAAGATGCCAATGAGGGGAAACACATATGACCAATTTTGAGATTTCTTGGAGCCTGATGCAGAGGCTACAGCAGCACCAGCAAGGCTGCCAATTGATGTGTTCTGCAAGATCATTGGCAAGCAGCCAATTACTGTGGGAAGCAAGAAATCCACAAGGAATCCTACTTCTGTTGCAGCCAAGGCATAATTGATGACGTAGGACGGTATAGGTGAAAAACGAGCAAGAAGGACAAATCTCCACCCATCTCGTTCAACTCCCCTTGATACCAAATTAAAATATTTATTTTGTCGGAACCACACAACTGCGGAGCCAGAACTCCTGCAGATAAGCCTAAATAAAGCAAATAAAATCAGAAGAGAAGTAACACCAAAAAAAAAAACACCATCATCACAAAAACATATATACAACAACATAATCAAATAGAGAGACCACAAGATATGATAGAGCCAAAAACGTACTGAACATAGTTTCCAACCCTGCCAAGAGCTCTTGCCAATCTCATTTGAATAATTCATCATCTGTAAATTGTCTCTTAACCAGAGATCCTAGACAATAAATGGCCTCACCCTCCCAATACAACTGCTAAAATATAAACAGAACCATTACCTTTATACCCTTATTCTTCCTTTCCATCCTTTGTCCCAACCACCAAAACGCAACTCCAATCTATCTTTCCTTTCTGCTTTCTCTCTTTTCTTATTCTTTATAACCCTCCGCTACTTCCTACAACACCCCCTATATCCCACAAGTTTCCCATTGCAACCACAACCCACTGGCCAGCCTTATCCTCCTCACTGATCTTGGCGATATTTTTAAAAAATTGTGAGTCAATCAAGTTTCCTGTGCCAATGTTCTGCCTGGGAGTATTTTTGACTACATTTGGTTTATTGCTTCAAGGCTCAAATGAATTAATGTTTTAGCATTTACAAGACACAGAAGTGCACTTTGGATTAGAGGGTTGATGAATTTAGATTAATCTTGGCTTTAAATGTAGGCAATTGATACATGTTCATGCTTGACTTATTGAACAAAATAAAGCTAACCCAAGTGCTAAATATTTCTTGGAAATTTAGAATTTGTTTTCCTTAGTAATGGCTCGAGAATATCTTAGTTTGTTTAATTAGAAATGGATGTCGTGGGATATCCTAAAGGCCAAGAATAAACATCTGGAGTTGATATGATTTACCCCCTTAGTGCAATGGGCAGTAAAATGCAAATATCTTCAACAAACCCTAAAGTCAATTTCCAGAAGACAAATATGATCATATGTAATGTAGAACCCCCAGAGGAAACAAAGGTTGGCATCATGACTTCTCAACACTTGTAAGTTGTAACAGTTCAGAACTTCCATTTGTTAAACCAGACAACGAAAATTTTACCCCTGCCAGCTACATTAGAAAGAAGTGGCACAGGTAACCCTGAACAACACATGGTTTTTTGTTTTCGTTTTCTACTCCCTTTGTCCCCAAAACATAGTTCAAGTTTCCTTTGTCCCAAATTATAGCCTAGTTGCATGTTTTGGGGGGAAGTAATTATAATGTAAAAGACAAAAATAACCTCAATACTTATCATTCTATTGGGAAAACAACTTACACCCTTTCTCCAACCAACTTCATTGAATGATTAGAGTTTCCCAACAATGACGAAACATTAAATGAAAGGTATATAAGTAAAATTACCACTAAAAATAATTAGGTACCAAATTAGCTAACACATTTCTTAAAATTATTTATGACATTTTTTAATATGTGAAGAAAAAAAAATAGAACTGGACTATCTTTTTGACAGAGGAAATAATCATATTTACATGTTCATTTTAAAGTATAATTTTATGTAGTTACATCATTGATTCTTAAATTCTCTACCCCCTCTCAATTTCATATGTGCATCTTATAGTTTTGTTGTTCCAATTTTATAATTTCTCTTAAAGCTTTAACTGTTAGAATTATTGGGATCCAAACAACCAACTGAAGATTTTGATGTGACTCCAAGCAGTTATCCTAGCACTCAAACCCAACCATCAGTTTAGCTTTTCTGGAAATTTTGATTATGCAAGGATTGGGATTGGTGAAAATCAACCTCATTTAGAACTCAAGAGAGCAGAGCTCGTCAGTCTCAAGAGCATGTTGCTGTGAAGAAAAAGGTATATATTTTCAATAAGCATTTTCTAAAATATCAGCTTCCAAGTGGAAGAGAGGAAATTTGGTGCAACAATAGCAACAAAACATACAAATAAGTGGAACTTTAAGGAATAAGGATCACATGAAATGAAAGCATCCCGTCATGTACAGGTCAACCGATCTTAAACACAAAAAACCAAACATATAGTCACTTTTAATGTCTTCAAATATACTGATGCGATGAATAGGGCTGAATTAATTTGTGTTGAGAATCTTTTAGTTTTGGTGAAAAATTAAGGTCCATTTTGACAACGATTACTTCTGGACAGAGGTTTTTTTTTCCTTCTTTCCTAACAATAACTCTATTTTTTTTTATGCCCATGAAAAAATTGGTGTGAAGATTTATAATCAACCTTATAATCGATTATGTTTTCATAATCAACTACGCAGATTCAAATTTGAAACTTCATGCTGATTTTCAATTGATGAAAAATATGTTCCTGAAGATACAAACAACATACTGCTACAACCATTAGTAAGATGATCATGGGTCCCGTCAGAAATTGAATCTCCTCATTTCCATTTTAGATGTCCAAAATCAAATGTTCACTTTCCTAATCATATTTTTAATTTAAATTTCCACTAACACCCTCCCAAATTATAGGGAATTAAATTCCACTAATTCTTTAATGAATTGATACTAACTTATGGTCAACCCATAAACTATATTAATTACATTTAGTAACTTAAATTAAAGTCAAAGAATCTTCTTAATTTTTAAAGCCAAATTGGACATTCAATTCTAGGCAGAGGGAATATTTCTGGTTCTTTTGATAATGCTAGGGCAAAGAGCTCTAATTAGTGAAATGAGAAAATGTTGTGATTCTTGTGAACCAACACGTCATTGCAGTTTTATTCATTCTAGATGACCTAGTAATGTTCTAAACTTGGGTGTACAAGATGATTTTAAATATCTTAGTTGTTATGTTAGTCATAGACTCATGGTAAAGATCTTTAACTTATTTGTGAAATCCAAAAATAACAAACGATTGGTTTAGATTTTGCCAAAAAAAACAAAATTATGACGAGTCTTGGTCGAAAGTTCTATCACAAAGATGCCACTTCGCTGAATCTCTTCCTTGGTTATGAAGCTATCTTAGATTTGACAGGACTGTCCACTTACAACATTATTACATGTGAAAGAGTCATCTATTATTAAATATCCCTGCCAAGTACACTTGTCAAATCTAAAGTCCAGATTGACCCCCATGTTGTCAGAGACGGGCGGAGCTAGACGCTAGGGTCAGGCACTTGTTACTTTTTAATATAAATAAGTAAAATTATATGTACAAAAATAATATTATTTTATAATATTATAAAAATAAGAGAATTTTATATTTTAATGAAAAATTAAATAAATTAAAAGTCATTAGAACCACAAACATCCTACAAATTTATTAGTTTTATGGAAAAAAAATATGAAATAAATAACATATATATAAAATGGGTTAAGTTTTAAGAATAACAGATTTCAACTAGTTTAAAAAATTAGTTCTTTCAAAGTATTTAAAAAATAAATAAATAAATAAAATCTAAATAAAAAGGGAAAGAAATTGTTTTGATTTGGACTTTAAAAATTTGTTTATTTTCTTTTAAGTGACACAATATACAACTCTAAGGATGGGTCTTAATTGACAAATTAGTAAAGAATAAATTTTATCCCTAAACTAACTTGGAAAAATGAGATATTTCAGGGAAGGCTCTCTATGGTTTATAGATCTCATTTTGGCAATCTTCAGGTTGCACATACTTAGCAAAGACCATAACAAAGACTAATTTTCTTCTCAATTGACTCATCATTAGTGATTTGAGTATTATTAGGCAATATTTTGGAACGTTTTAATGCTTTTATCATATAAAAACTCAGCCTAATTGTATTATTCTAGTTATATTTGAAGTACACTCGTTTTCGTTTGTAAGTTAAAATGGGATAAAACGAGTTGAAAGGATGCAAAAGCAAACAAACAGAAGACCCAAACCTGAGGGGAAACTGTGAGGATTGAACGAGGAACAATTAACCGGCAACTCTTACCTACAAACTTTTTGAAATTCCTCTATTAATTATTTTCAATTCATGTATACATAATACCCCCCACCCCCAAAACTTTGTTATTGATCTTTATCAAACTTGGTTCGACCTAATTTGCTCTAAGCGCATAAGATTGGATAGGATAAGATTTAATTTGCTTGTGTTGTGACATACCTGTTCAATTGGTGTTCGTAACGGTACCATAATCTTGAAGAGACATATAAAGTAGAATTCATTATAGAGTATTGTTAATTAATATTAAGGATTTTGTAACTGCATTACTGTAGGTAGTAATTAAAAATATCATATATGTATCTGCAAAATATTGTAAATTGATATTGATTATAGCTTAGGGATTCTTGCTCATATATAATAGCACATTAATACATATTAGAACCATAAGAATGCAAGATTTCTCACAAATTCATTTATTCTTCTATATTTTTCTAAAACGATCCTAATTGGCCAAAGATATATTACAATTGCTAAGAAGGCTTCTGGAAGCTCAAATGACCTTATCAAAATGGACATCTTCTTTCTAAAGAACAGAGAATCCAAAAAGGAGTTTAATAGTGAAAAATATTGCCCACAATATTTCTAAAGATTTTTTGTCCCAATCCTAATGACATAGGAAACTACATAGTTGAATTGTAGTTCTATTTTGAATCCTAATTTTATTAGCTTTCTTGCTAATTACTTAACTATTTCATATTTGTATTAGCTTTCTTTTGTCAACTTGGTTCATTAGGATTGTATTGTCTACTCTTAATAGAATTGGAAAGGCAGAACAATCAAGTATCCACTGAATTTGTACACTTTTTTTCAATTTGACAATTAACTTTACAAACTCTTCAATTTAGTCAATTAATTTTGCAGGACTATACAATTAAGCAAACACGTTGTAGTCCAACAACCAGTCCAATGTGAGTGACAAGTGAAGTTACTCTCAGAGGAGGAGAATGCCACATGGGATTTCCACATCACCAAAGTTATCCACGTCTATAAATCGTACATGGAAAAATTTTCAAGTCATCAAAGGCAGAAGTTTAGTTTTACCGTTTTTTTTTTTTTTTTTTGAAAAAAAAAGGACCCAACATAAATAGGAATCAGAATTTGGGTTCCCTTCTTCATTTGTTGAGCCATTTTTCTCAGTTCTCTTCTTCTTTGCCAAGCCCATTTTCTCAATGCTTTCTACACGTTGAGTCTCTTTTCTCAAAAAATTTTAATAGATTAAAAACATTGTTCATTAGGCACCTTGAAACAAACCAATGGCTCATAATTCAACATCTTCTGATACAATTACACTGCAAAAATATTTTACACAGGCCTCAAAAACTAGGGTTTCATAAAATAAAAAATAAAAAGATAAGTGTTGTACCTTAAATGCCAGAATCAAAGAGTATTGGCAACCTCAAAATTTAAGGATTGAATTTGAAGATCTTTGGTTGAATATTTGCTGAGAAATTAGCAAGTGATTTGTGGATAGGAACAAGAAGAAACTTTAGTAACTGTATGGTGCACAAATGGTAAAAATTTTGATTGGAATCCCTTCAATTGAATAAGGCTAGAAATAAACCCTCATTTATGTTTGCCACATCAGATTTTATTTAATTACACATAGCACCATACTAGCATGAATATTGAAAGTTGGTTGTCACGTCACTTGATATGAGTGTATTTTTTCTTCAGACTAAAAGACAGATTTAACTTACGTTTGGTTTGACTACTGCATAGTGATTTTAGTGTCAAATTTTGTAAATTTTATAATTACAAATGGAAAAATTAAAAAACATACAACTTCTGTGACTAATTGGTTGTTCAACCAAATTTAAATAGGCAATTACTAGATACTCTATTACTAATTTCTAGTAAGATTCAAGTTTCATACCTTATAAAAAACACGTCAATGCGCTTTTTACGAATCTTATTCAATATAGAGAGATATTTTATTCTTTCTTTAGTACTTTATTGAATTTACTCTGAACTTAGCAAACTTTCAATATGGTGTTTACCCTTTTATATTGTTATTCTTGTTAGAGTAGATTAACAGGTAAATAATTCTTACTGATTTTTGTTCAAATTTGATTTTTGTGGACAACTATAATTTTACTGTAAAAACACCCAAAAGAACCAAATTTTCCCTTCGTCCAATGTTATTATGGCCTTCACCCAACAAGTCCTTTTCTCAGCCTTTTCTTATTGTTAAGGCCATCAAAACAAAGAATCTATGAAACATAGACATTCTCAAGAGGCCACCAGATTAGGAATAGAGTCTCCAAAAAGGCCACACCAAACCCAAACTTGCTCTTCGCATTAAAAACACCATGAGCCTATGATAAATAATACCCAATATAATGAGAGCCATGTGTAAACTTACAATAAATCAATGATGACAGGTAACAAGATTTAGGTTTAGCAGTTATTTATTGATTTAGACTACTGAATGCTGAAAAAGTCGCAAGATATTGAGTACTTCTGTAAGAGTACTCAATATGAGATGGGAATCAGAGACCAGCATATGCAGTGCCTTAAAGGAATTTCTTGAACCACAATGGCCTCCACACTCCCTCCCCCCCTCCCTCTCTTCTCCTTTGCTTTATCTTCATCCTTTGTTCTCTCTAGCTACTTCTGCATTACTGTTAAAACACACAAAACTACATTAAACATTTGCACTCTTATTTCAGCCACCCAAAACAACAAGCCCTTTTCGTAGCTTTTTCTTATTGTTAAGTTCATCAAAAGAAAGCAACTACTCTCCAGTAGACACAGTCTTACCACCTACTTCTTCACAGCCTCAGTGACTGGAAGTGGAAGGTCAAAAGTATGGCCGCGTGTCAACACTTATCAACCAAACATGTGTTAGATAATGTTTCGAGAGTTCTTAGGGTTGACGCTAAAAAATTGCAAAAGGCTTGAAAGATCAGACCGCTGTTTATATAGAAATCCACACATATCTAAACAAGTAATGATTTCTTTAGCTCGGCATTCAGAAATAAACTCCCCTACGCAATAATATGAAAACAATAATGGACCTGAAATGGAAAGTTTCTCTTAGGTAAGGAAAGTAGCAGGGATTTATTTAGAAAAACATACCTGCCAATCCAGAAGGAGAGAGAAGCGCCCAGGACTTTGGCCGTGAAAACACAGAATACGGCTGGAAAGAATCCGAAGAGGAGGGAAGCACCGGCCTCGAAGAAGACGGCGTAAGGCAAACACAGCGCGAGCGTGAAGGTGTGGACCGCCACATACGCGGGTATTGCCCAGTAGCCCAACAGATCCGACATGTTCCTAAACCATCGCATAGCAGAGTCACTTTCCCAGCTGAAACCCAATCCAAGCTGTTTGCTCGTTGCGCTCATCACTCCGACAACTCCGATAACCACCGCAACAGTCCCCCATCTGCCAAGGGTTCCCATCTCCAACACATTCCAGTATCCGTAAAATAACTCCTTCCTCGTTAATAGTCTCATCCCAGTTAAAAAGATAAGTTAAATTTTAGACTATCTTTCTTACCCCTGCACTTAAAAATAATAAATAAAATAGTTGTTAATAATAATTTCTTCAAGTCGAAATGTATCATTCCCTAAAATAAGGTTTTTTTTTTAATATAAAATTCATTAATCACCTAAAAATTTACCATATCAACAGTAATTCTGTTCAAGGAAGGATAAAGGGTAACTTTAATCAAATTAAATTCAAACTTTTAAATTTTTAATCCAGTAGAGTATTAATTATAATAATAATAATGTTTTTTTATTATTGTTTTCCTTGCATTTATTTTTATTAATAAGAAATAATATTTTTTATTTATAATTTATTAGTTAATAGCCATTCTTAATAATATTACTCTCCATTACTTTTAAAATTCGTCTTATCTAATAAATTTTGTTTGAAAATAGAAGTAACTTTTTATTTCCCTATAAGTATTTTAATCAATTTTCTATTTTTCAATAAGCATTTAATTAAAAAATTTATCATCATATCATTCAAATCACATTAAATATTATGATTGAATTAATAAGAGTTTTATTTAATGTGTAGTATATTTCAATTTAATAAAATAATAATTACTGAGAACATCATTATTTTGATTTGAGTTTTTAAATCTTAAATGACTTTTAAAAATAAAAAGAAATAGTATTTATTATTTATTTAATAAATACATACATATAGTTTATTTAATTTTAATTCTTTGATTTTATTGTGATTTTTTATTTTTATTTAGGAAAATCAATGAGTTTAATTTTCAAAATTTTAAATTTTGGAAATTATGATTTTCAATGAATTTTTTTATCTTTTATGATCCTCAAAATATTTTCAAATTATAATTATGATCCTTTTCATCATCCCAAGTGATTTTTTTGTTCACCATCTTGGACCACAGGTACATCTTCAAAATTCAAGTCCCTTCTCTTTGAAATTAATTTGTTCATCATCATATATATCATATGTTTACCTTCTTCATTTAATTAATTAATTTCTCTGTGCACTGCAGAAATTTATTTACCGCCAGTTGCCCATCTGTATGTTTTGGGTTGTGTGAATCTGGTGGGGCACAGAGATGCTTGGGCTAGAGGAAGGAGCCGCCGGGAGGCCACCTCCCGGTGGGATGGGACGGGACAGGTAACATTGGCATTAGCAGACGGAAATATGAAATGACCCATTTGTCATTCTCCTTTAAATTTTTTCATTCTCCTTCAAATTTTTTTAAATTAAAATCCTAAATTTGATCGAAAGTTGGTTGAACTTATGCCGAAAATAACAAAAAGAATCATATTCACAAATCAAAAATATTTTGATTACCATAAAAAGAAAATTAAAAAAAAAAAAAAACCTTTGAAGATCATAACCACCAAAATCTAAAATTTTAAGGACTAAACTCACAAATTTTCCTTTTATTTATTTGATATTTTAAAAGCTTTTTAATAAGTAAAGAGGGGATAAAATGAATGGAACCCTTCCATGGACTAGATTTAACCGTATAGTTTAAATATACCCATTCGTTGCTTAGATTTATTGACGTAAAAACACTTAAAATAATTTATAATTATATGGTTTTTCGGAAAAAAAAAATTGTGAAAAATAATGTATTTTCATCACTCTTTCCTTAGGTTATCTAGTAACTTGCTTGCGGTGTCTGCATAAAATTTAATATTTTCATAATATTATTAAAAATTTTAAAAATCTCAACAAATCAAAATTTTGTTTGATTAATATAATATATATAAAGTTATTTTTTAAGAATGAATATTGTAAAATTTTATATATATATAAAGATCAAGAAGAAAATTAAAAGGTATTTATTTTTATTATCAAATTATAAAGCACTATTTTTAAGTTTCTAAATATTCAAATTAATAGTCAATTATTTTCTTAATCAAATAATTATAGATTTAATTTATTTTTTAAGATTTAATTTATAAAATATATTTTAAAAAATAATTTTTTAAAGAATTTATTTTTTCATTTAAGAAAAATAATTAAACTAACAATTGATCATTAAAAACTTAACTAAAACACTCCATATAAAATCTACATATGCTATAAAATACATTATTGTATTAAATTTCTGACAATAAACTATGTTTTTATTTTTAAAAAACATTAAATTTAATTCAATACCCTATGATTTAATTTATCCTTTCAATGTTTAGTTTATAAAATATATTTATAAAAAATAATTTTTCATTGAAGATTTTATTTAAAAATAATAATAATAATAATTGATTTAAACTTCCATGGCATTACCTAAAACTCCACCCGTCAATCACACAATTTCCAGTAGCAAAATTGAAGTGAAGGAACGTGAAGTGTGAACAGGTTCCACAATTGTTTTTTGAAATAACAAATGTCAGAGTTCAGATATCAACTTGCAATTCGATGTCTTATGACGCCTGTGGTCTCATCGAACTCAAAGTTGGCTTTAGAAAACTGGGAGCTCGTAAAGAATGGTTTTAGATCAGTAATACCATAATCAAGCGCCTGTAGAGAAAATAAATTCAACAAGGCAGATATGAATTCCAGAGAATAAATACGTAGTCATGTTTGCAATCAAGACATCAAATTCATCAAATTGGTAATGAAAAAGCAGCAGAACCAATTGAGAGCTTTAATCTTTATTACCTTGCTTTGCAGCTCTTCCACTTTAATATCTATATGGGATACATTCTTTGCAGATCCAGACACAATTTCTTCAAAGTACATTACATCCTTTACAAGTCCGCGCAAAAGGTGTAGCACTATAGCATTGAAATCCTTCTTAAATGTCATGTACTTCTTAAAGCTCTGAGACCAAATTACAACCACTTAAACCCACTCTCCAAAAGGTAAATATCATAACCAATTGAAATTCTTAAATAATAATAATGATGATAATTGTTCTCTAGATCCAATTGTATGTATGCACAGAAACATAGATTATAATTTCATTAACCCATGGAACCTATGGAAAACCCAAAACGGGAAATCAACCATATCTTCTCTGATATCTTGCTCTATCATTTACCAACCTCATCCTTTTTCTCTAAATGTTCTGACTAGCTCTAAGCAAATCAAAATTTGGAGCATAAAATACAAGATAGAAGGTGAAACCAGCACACTGGAAGACAGATCTTAAACCAATTGAAATTCTTAAATAATAATAATGATGATAATTGTTCTCTAGATCCAATTGTATGTATGCACAGAAACACAGATTATAATTTCGTTAACCAATGGAACCTATGGAAAACCCAAAACGGGAAATCAACCATATCTTCTCTGATATCTTGTTCTATCATTTACCAACCTCATCCTTTTTCTCTAAATGTTCTGACTAGCTCTAAGAAAATCAAAATTTGGAGCATAAAATACAAGATAGAAGGTGAAACTAGCACACTGGAAGACAGAACTTAGACCAATCTAAAACAAATACTCCATATGTGCAATACAAAATAACACATAGAAGCTTGAAAAAAAGTGGAAAGGGACACCAGTATAAATGGAGATCACTGACAGCCTTTACCTTTTGCAAAGCTTTTTGAACTCCAAATTTCTGTGTTGATATGAATGAGTCCAACAGCACCCGGATTGCCATGTCCACATCTTCTTGGGTGACATGTTGTCTCAGGTGCATCCTCGCATGAGCTTCAGACATCCTTATCATAGACTCTATGTGTCTTACTGCTATTGGAACTCCTTGTCCATGCTACATGAGTAACAATTATAATCAAATGAGCAAACGAGTATTGTTACTGACAGGAAAAATGTGCAGAAAGAGACTCACTGAGGACTCTCTTCGCAATTCAGCATATACTTGAGTGAGCTTATCTAGATCTGCATCATGCAATGTGGGGAAAACATTCAACTTTGCATAGGTAATGTACTTCTTTAGCAACTCTTGAGAAATTACCTGTGGCAAATGATTTTACATCAAGATAAGATACCACAAGCTGAAGACTTCTCAACTAGAAATACAAGAACTCCACAGAAAGAACCTCAGGATCAGTAGGAACTACAGAAGCTGGATCTTCATCTTGTGAATTGGTCATCGACCTATCATCCAAATTTGCTCCTTTTGGTTGTGACTTGAAATGACTATCAACTACAAACTTTGCCAACATCTCATCACTAACAGGATTGACAATATCCTGTGCAAAACAGTTTCACCTCTAGTCAAATGCAGTTCATGGAGCAGCTTCTAGAATGGATGAGATCTCCAAGTAGAAAGAAGAAATATGACCTTAACAACACAAAGAATATCAAAGCGAGAAATTATTGGATCTGTTAATTCCACATTTTGTGAGAAAGTTTTTGAGGAATCATATCTGCAAAAGAATATTTCATCAGAATTCAGAACCAAAATCAATACAACTAAGAAGATATGGTGCAAAGAATAGGGAAAACAGATCAAATGCAAAATCCTGCCAGCCATGTTACTGGAGTTTATATGGTTAAGTCAAGGGTGAGAACTGAATGTCCTTGCTTTGATTTCCCAATAGTCCTATAAAATAATCTCTTTTCAGCTGTTCTTACAGCATAAAATAAGCTGATCAAACTATTTAAACTCAAAAAAATGAAAGATATATCCAAGGAAGGAATCAATAGCGGTTGAGATAAAAAATCTAATACAACATCTTATTTAGCAGTCACCACTTATAAAATCTATTAATTTAATATAGGAATCATAAGACCAGGAAACAATTTGCATGTCAAAAGCTCAAGAGATGATGCAATACAAATGCTTAAAACCAATAACTGGCCCTTACACATTCACGAAGAAAGTTACTTCTCATACCTTCCTCCAATAGGATTTGCTGCAGCAATGACAGAACAACGGGCCTGAAGAGATGTGACAATTCCAGCCTTTGATATACTGATGCTCTGCTGCTCCATTGCCTCATGAATGCTTACCCTGGTATAAAGAGAATATTGTCATAACCAGAAAATAATAATAATTATGATATAAGCACAGATACAAGATATACATGCTTACCTATCCTGATCATTCATCTTATCAAATTCATCAATGAGGCATAATCCTCTATCAGCCAGAACAAGAGCCCCTCCTTCAAGGGTCCACTCTCGCGTGACTGGGTCCTTGTGCACTGCAGCTGTCAGCCCCACAGCAGAAGCACCTTTCCCAGTAGTATATACAGCTCTTTGTCCAGTCTTCTCAACATATCTGGCAAATTTCTTTTGGTAAATAAAGACTAAAAAATTATAGGGAAAGCAAATCAATCTGGATGTTTGTCATACTTAAGGAACTGTGACTTGGCAGTGCCAGGATCACCCAACAGGAGTACATTAATGTCACCCCGCAGTCTGTGTTTTCCTTCAACATTTTTCTCCTGGCCCCCAAACATTGCAAGAGCAATTGCTGTCTTTATGTCTTCATGACCATATATTGATGGCGCAACAGATTTGACAATCTAAGTTAAAGAAAATCACATAAAAGAATTGGCATAAGAAGGCAATCAGATATTTTAGAAATATAATGAGAATGCATATTGAAGGATATTAGCATTGACAAGATTAAAGTACAGAGAAGAATTGGGTAACAGACACGTTCTCCAATCCCTGGGTCTTTGGCCAATTTTTCTATTTCCTGCTTGTCCTCCTGGGTAAGTTTGTAAGCTGAAAAAAGGTCTTGCTTCTTTGTGACATGATTTGCTTTGATCACAGTTGCAAAAACAGGAAATCCATTCTTTGTGTTGAGAGACAGGTCAAAATTATTTGTGTAAATTCCTGTTACCTCCTGAATAATGGAGGGAAATGAAAATTAGAACAATGGCATGCCTATTATACCTCTTTTATGGCATTACTATTTTTGACTAAGCACCAAAGTAAAACCAAACTAAATAAAACAATCAAGGACATACTATCTCTTCTCCAGGTCTGGCACAGTCAATCATATCATTCAACAATATGACTTATTTGTATCTTGGCAGTCTGCCAGCTGGCACAATTCCAGGGCTCTCTTGGAGAGTGAGTTTCTGGTAGTTCCTATATATTGTCTACAGAATCTCAAGCCAGTAAGATTATTTAAATCTCCTGTCATTGTTCAGTTGAAAAACTAGAATACATTCACCTGCTCAATATTGACTGTGAAGGGCCCTTTTGATTGGCACTCTGGACAGGAACCAACCTTGACCTCAGAATATGAGTTCTGAAAGAAAGGTCCTATAATTGTTCCACATTTGTTGCAATCATACTTAACTTGTTGCAACTGTGGAAAAACACCAGAACGTCTAGTCACAACACCCCCAACACGAATCATGGTGTTGAGATGAATCTGCCTGCAGAAGACAAGGACTGAAATATCACCTGTAGTTTTACAAGGCAGAAGGAACAGTAACTTTACTGTGGGGCATAATTCACCTTATGTTGCGTATCTGATCATAAACAGGCAAGTTGGTAATGCGAACATAGATTTTCTTATGAATCTGCTTATAGTTTGGGTGCAAGTCAAACACAACTTTGTTTGCAACTTCCTCCATGACTTCAAGGACTGAATGTGGTGCATCTGCCAGCCAAATAGCAATATTTGGGTGGATGTATATAAACTGTTTGTAATCAATCTCAAGGCTGCACTTATTAACTGCAAGCATAATTGATTGTGTAAGGCAAAGAATAGAGGCATTGAGAAAAAACTGTTTCGTTACTGACTGACCGAATGCCTTATGAGTTCTGAGTCCTCTACCATTGGATGCACTTCGGAGATTAAACAACTAGTGCACTGCAAATAAAGAAGCCCTTTACCTGATACCATCTCATTAATTTGACGGAGATACTCAAAGTCCCCATGTTCATTCTTTGGATTCACATAAGTGAACAAGAACTCCTTGAACTTCTTTGCTATGAAACGACGCACTTCATCTCTAGTGACCCATTCTCGAAGTGTGCCCTGGACCCTGTACATTTCATACTCACCCTCTTCATTGTCATCGTCCTATTAGCCAATGTGAGAATTTACAAATGAGTTACAATTTTCCATTACAAGAAAGGATTATTGATCTTGTATTCTTGCTATTAGAAATAAAGAAACCTCATAAGGGTCATCATCGGTTGGGTCAGTCATAGGAACATCCTCTCTAGAGTGCCCCCTCTGCGATCTACCAGGTGAACTCTGCATTGCATCAGAATCAGCACTTCTTGGAGTGGTGGGAGGCCTGTAATCAGCTCGAGTTCGTTTTGAGGGTCTATAGCTGTCATCATCAGTATCTACAATTTAAAAACAAAAAACACGTAATAAGTATAACAAGTTCAATAAAATTTACCACTAGCTGTTCAGAGGTGCCAAAGTGAAGGGGAAATTTCACTTAAATTTAGAGACTCAAAACTAGGGCAGATGGTGTTAATCTTGAAAAAAAGATGGAACCCTTTTCTACCAAGTTGGAAGGAGGCAGGGAAAATGCTATCACGGATTCATAGAGGACCAACTTTGAAAAATCAAGAATGTATTTGCGAAAGATCCAAGACCAATAGATGCTAGGTAATATAAGAGGTAGACAAGCAATTGAATTAAAAAAAAAACACAGTTATTTACAGGAGCATGCAAGGCAATACTTCATGAGATTTGGATTCTTCTAAATTAAGAAATTATTCATTTGCACAAACTCTGCTCAAGATTGGTGGATCTAAAAGCAGCTAAGTGCTCTGATTGCATGTATCGGTGTCTTATGTTGGCAGCATTACTGAAGTTCAGAATCAGGTTCCTAAGAAGCAAGTATCTTTGAAAAACCAAGTGGCCAGTATGATTTCTACAAAACCAAAAACTCGAAGAAAGTGAATGAGCCTGAGCTGCAGAAATTACATTTAGGGGAAAAGGATCATCATTAAAAAAGATTTAAGTGCAAAGGTTTTAACACCATTAAATTTTAACATTAAGAAACCGAAACTAAAACACGCAGCAAACTGTGACCAATAATACCTAAAGAAGCCAGGAAATGCAGTCGGAAGAATAAAGATCGATTCAATTGAAAACAAATAGTAGAAGTAAAAATACTTATATTTGTAGAACCCAGACCTTGGTCATTGAGAATCTGGGGAAGCTTGCGTTGAGAGAGGACTACGCGAGTGTCTCTGGTGTCTAGTTCTAACTCAGCAGCCCTGCGGTCGGCCATGATCTGATCTAAATCCCTCTCGTCTTCCATGGAATCGTTCGGACCCAGAGACTCGTAATGGTCCTGCGCCTCCATCCTCCGATAATCGTCCATGTAGTTGTCGTTGAAGAGGTCCTCTCCTTCTTCCTCTTCTTCTTCATTTTCTACCTCGTCTCTGATTATTTGCAGGTCCACAGACGCCTCGTCATCGTCTTCTGAGTAGTTCTGGCTTGTGTTCAGAGGCAGCTGATCAGTGTTAAACCCTGCCGATGTAGGTGAATCAGGTGTCGACGGTGTTGGATTTCCGTTCGCCTGATCTGATGGTGAAGATGACTCGTCGCTTCGCTGCCTCCGACCACCTCTACCGTCACCATTTCCTGATTCTCCTCCTCTTGACATAGCTTTAGACAAAGGCACGACCTATTTTTCCCCCCGATAGGATTCCTGAATTTGTCTCATGAAAGTGACTGATTGGGAAACCCTCGTTTCGTTCGAATAGGGAATTCGTCTTTGGCGGGAAACTCTGGCGCCAAAAGAATTCCAGTTCTGCACGTGGGCACTGACTGCTGAGCTGCTGGTCCGTTTAGAAAAAAAATGACATGATTCCATCATAATTCCAAACTTTCTCTCTTTATTCACAAATATCCTTAAACTTTGAAACTATTCACTCGATGCCTCTAATTTTCGAAAGTTACTCGTCAGTTTCTAGTTTCTATCCAAATGGCTCTTAAAGTAATCAAAGGATACGAGAATTTTCGTCATTCAAAAGTTTTTTGAACTTTCATTTATCTCGATCTCTGTTCTTCTTTCTTCTTTGTCATTCTCAAATTTTTACAATATATGTGTATACTTCTTCGAAAATAAATATTTCATATTTTATTTTGAATTGATCGAAATTAAATGTTTTATTTTTTAAATTAATAAAAAATTTATTAAAAAAAATAAAAATGTGATATGTTAATAGATTAAGTCAAATTTTTTTAAAAAAATACTTGTAAATCAAATTGAGACATTTAATTATGAATAGAGGAAGTCTATTCTTTCTTATTCTCCTTCCAAATTCTAGGCCTAAATCAAAGATAAATTTTTCAGTGAAAATATCAAAATACAAAAATATTTTGAATTTTTTATTTTAACTTCTAAAAAAAAATAAAAATTAGACCAAAGAAGGGGGAAGAGATCGAAAGTAAAATATTCAAAAGCAATTCTTCATCTATTTCGGAGAGATGATAGACCCACATTCGGGGGTAAAGTCATGGAAAGATTTTATGAGGGGTTGGCATGGATATATGTGGGGCTCTTTTAACAATGTTAGGAGCAGTAGGAGTTGGGACAAGGGAGCATAGGGTTTTCGATGCTATTGGTGGGTTGGAGGGTTGCGAATCAGTCATGGATGAAGTTATAGGGCAAGATTTGAACGATGGTGGATTTGGAAGTTACCTTTACAAGGGTATAGGATTTGAGAGAACAAAGGTGGTTGGGGAGAGATAGTGCATATTTAATGAAAAATGGGGGAAGGGAAGTCGACCATAATGAGAAGCAAAAGCAAAGGTGGTAAGTATTTAGTCAGAGAATGTATACGGGAGAATCTAGGTGTCGATCGACCGGAGGGGATTGCCAAATAAGGGAGGCCGTGGTGGCAAATACACTTGGTCTAGTGATGGTTATTCAGAAGTCGAACGTGGTTGTACTTTTCAGAAAGATGATGCTCTTAGATCTATTTGGATAGAGATTCAATTTTTCAGTTTCAATTTTTTAACTTCCAAAATGTAAAACTTATGTTTTTAAGAACTTCAAACTCCACTTGGATAAGTTTTGAATGGATTTTTAACTTATTTTTATCATATATTAAATTATAAAATTACCCTTATTAAATAAAAAGTTAAGATAAAGAAAAAAGGATAATGGCCTATCTAGTACCTATAGTATGGTCGAAAGCAAACTCTTAACAAAAGTTTAATTTCTTCCAATTCAAAACCCAAACATTTTACAAATTGTTAAGTTGGTAGTTTCGATGAATTTGACACAAAAATCCAGCCAAGTCATCAAGTGGCAAGCATATGTCTTGGATTACGGGGACAAAATAGCATTCAATTTCTTTTTCCCCCTTTCTTCTTCTTCCCATTTTCATCCCGTTGTTTCGCCACTTCCAGCACCATCGCCTGCAGACGTCGTTTACTTCCTGCAATGGCAGGTGTATTTTGATAACTCAGTAGCCTCCAATTAGCTCCACAAAATGGTGACACTAAGACACCTCTTCCAATTCTTCCGTTTCGCCAGCAGACCAAAAACTCGATCATTCCTATCCACCCACTGTGCCAAAGAAGACTGCAATTGAAGCAGAAAGGCAAGTTCTTGTTTTCTTCCTGGGTTCAACGGTGGGAAAGGAAGATGAGCATGGAGGAGTTAATGTTTCAAATCTCAACTGGGCTTATTCAAGGATTCCTTTTACATTTTATATGTCATTTGCTATGGGGAAGTGTTTTGCTACATAGAAGCCTTCAAAAACCAAAAAAAAACACAAACTTATATTATATATATATATATATATATATATATAACTACTTACTGCTAGAGTAGAGTAGTAACACTATGCAGTGTGGGATTTTCAACCCTCCAATGTAGGGGTGGATCCTTATGGACATCAGACACTAGTCCTCTTGCCTTGAGGTAGCTGAATCACCATGCTTTGCTCCTTCACTATCCCTTGGAGCTGGGATGTGGGGGCCCTGTGGGCGAGGGTTTCACCTTTTGCACCCCAAGAGTAGTAACACTAGAAATTAGCAAGATGATCCCTAAAAGAGAACCCCCATTTTATTGCTAAAAAATATATTTAACTCATCGGTTAACATTGCTGGTATATGTCACTAATCATTCACCCACCAGAAGCATTATATATTTTCTGCACAACCTCTTGAACCAGAACGATCTCCTCATGTGTTGAAAATCAGAGATTATTCTTAATTAGAGCCCAGATGAGTTGTACAATTCAGATCTCAGATGATCTAAGATAGAAGAAAATACAACAGTGCTCGAAGAACTCGGACGAACCACCACCCCCAAAACTTCCGGATGGCAATTCCACCTCCCTGGACTCATGCTTGCCCCCTTGTCAGGTTGCAACCGAAAACTTGGAGAACAACTTTATGGAAAGGGAAAGTTAACTTAACTGGCGGAGGGAAGATGAAAACAGGGAAGAAGAAGAAAGAAAAAAAAAATTGAAGGACTATTTTGCCTCCCTAGTCGGAGATATGTGCTTGGCACGTGGGGACTTGGCTGAATTTTTGTACCAAATTCATCAGAGGTATCAACTTGATGACCGGTAAAATGTTTGGGTCTTTAATTGGTAGAAATTAAACTTTTGATAAAAAAGTTTACTTTGAATCATAGTACAGGTACTAGATAGGCAATTATCCCTAAAGAAAAACAACATGACCCTAAATGTTTTTAGGGCGCCCAGTGGCCGCCATATCCAACATCCATGAGAAGGCAAAAGTTAGTCTTTGCCACCAAAGATTTGGATGCAAAAGTCAATCTTACATGTCCGAAATTCCAATCAAAATCAAGATTTGGTTTACTCTGTTTCTATTGTCTTCCCATGGCAATAGCAATGATTGTCTTTTTTGTTGTTGTTCCTTGAGCTTGAATGCATAAATTGATGCCCTAGAAAAGTCCTTATTATAAAAATCTTCGAAGGATATTTAGAAAAGGAAGTGTTTAAGTCAATGTACCTTCCTTCTCTTCGCTAAGTTTGCTTATAGTTTCTTTTGTATGTGGTAGGTGTGATTTTGTGCATCAATTGTTATAGATGGAACTTCTTTAGCTTTTTTGTGGGATGGATGAAAGGGGAATGACTTTAGATCAGCCGACCTTGCAAAAGTTGTTAGTGTGATAGAGTGAGAGGAAGAAAAGTCCAAACGATGGCGGGGGTGGGGGGGCCGCAGAGGAAGATGAAGATGAGAGAAGAACATGGAGCTATAGAAGAAGGGTAGTGGGAGAAAACGAGATAGAAAATGTAATGCTCCTTTCATCACAAAATATAAGTTTCTAGTAGTCATTCTGTAAAAATTAAGGTAACTTTTTTTCTTCCTAAAATTCCCTTTAATCAATAATTATTTATTTAAAAATTTGAACATTATTTCCCAATATATCATTAAAGAGGTAATAAAAAGAAAACACATGTTCACATACCGAATTAATTAACAATAATGACTGATAATTAGTGACAAAAAAAGCTAATTAAAATGAGGTTTAAGTACCAATTTGACCATTAAATTTACAATTTTTTTTCCATTTAACCACGGAACTTCCAATTGAGTCAATTTAATTATTTTACTTTACGAGAAAATCAATTTGATTATTAAACTTGTACCTTTTCTTTTCAATTTAACCACTGAATTTCTAATGAAATCAATTTAATCATTTTTCTTTGGAGGAATAGTCGATTTAACCATCAATTGCCTATGGAGAAAGCATGGGGACATGCATATTGCCTTGGGAGATGATTGTTTATCTTTTGTTCAGGCTAAAATTTCACGCAGGACGTCAACAATGCTGATCAATTTTTGGGAACTTTCAGGAAGATTGGAAATACATTCAACAATAGTCGCTTCAACCTTTACTTGCCAAGCTTTGTCTCAAGTAGAGTTGACATGTCCATGATGGAGAGAACTAGAATCCACAAAATATTCATGAAAGCAAGCCTGCAAGCTTCGTGTCAAACCAAACAAAGCAAGATACCCCACATAAATAGTAGTAGCGGTAGAATTCTCTATCCTCAGTAATCATGTCACTGGCCAGCACCACCAGGAACTCATCGAGAAGCTCTACCGCAAGTTCATGCAGGGCCCGAAATTCCCCGATGAAGTCGTCGAATTTTGGATCCGAATTGGGAGATCCGTAAAATAAAATGATTAAACTGAATCAATTAAAAGTTCAATAGTTAAATTGAAAATTCTTACAAGATAAAATGATTAAATCAATTCAATTAAAAGTTCAATGGTTAAATTGAAAAAATAGTACGAGTTTAATGATCAAATTGATACTACAGTCATTAAAATGATTTATAATTAGTGATTGAGGGAGTGAATAGGATTTGATGCCTTGCCTTGGGAGAAAAAAAAAAACCCACAAAAAGCTTTGAGAAGTTTTCGATTTTTCAGCTCAATTGGACTCTATTTTAGAAAATTTAGACTGATCAAAGTTTTACCAAATGAATTGTCATTAGTTTCTCAGTTTTTATGTTTTTGAAAACTCAACATTTGGTCTTGTTCAAATGCAGCCAAATGTGGTTGACCAGACTCTGAAAATCATGAAGATTGTAAATAAGATAAATCATCTTCTAGTTACGGATATCCTTTGATTTAATTTCAATTTCTCGTTTTGACTTTTATGGTAAATATGCATATTTTAATTTTTTAATCCAACGTCGTTCTGAATATTAGGTAAAGAGTGACTTGGTGTCCATGGATTTTTTTGGAAACTAGAGGGTTTTGTTTTTCCTGTACATATCCTTCTAGAGTTCAATTTGACTGTGCCGTCTAGTTAATTTGTGGCTTATGTCCCTTGATTAATTGCTTTAATGCACGCAGAAGTCATAAGCAGAACGAAGTATTTGGATGGAAAATTATGAATGAATCATTTTAAAGTTTGGAATTATTTATGAGTAAAATGAAAAGTTTAAGGTTAAAGTTTGGAATTATTTATGAGTAAAATGAAAAGTTTAAGGTTATGAAAGGTAGTTTGCTCCTTTAAAGGTTCTAAATTGAAGGTGCACATTTGCTCTTTGGAAGGCTTGTATCATGTCCTTTCTTATACAAGTTCCCACACATATCTTTTATTTATCTTCTGTAAATACTTTTTTATTTCTAAATTAGTCATCGTTTGAGGAGAAAGTAATTGTTCCAAATTAATAGTGACTTAAAGATTTCAATGCAAAAAATATATTTGAATTTAATTTTTTTATCCTTCATTAACCTATTTTATTTATGACTTTTTTTCAAATCAATTAAACATTTCACATATTCCAAAAGAGAAGAGAGAGTAAAAAAAGGTGAAACAAAGAAAATGGAGTAATTTGTGATAATTAAAATAATTATGAAGGATAGAACAATTTAAATGAACAAATTTATTATTTTAATGTTGGAGAAACAATCAATTTGAGACATAAGGAATACTCTTTTTTCTTTTTCGATTTTTTTAGATTAATTATTCACCGTAACTTTGAACTTATAGCCAATACTCACAAATGATCCTCTATTTCTTTTTGACCCTACCATAACTATTATCTCTCAAACTCACCCTCTTATGCACCTCTGTCAACTAAAGTCGTTAACTCACTAACGGAGGTATCCAGGTGTAGCACACGTGCCATTCAGAGGAGTACTTTCATCACTTCCTTTTTACCATTTGTTGAAGATGAAAAAAAAAAAAAACCTCCTTTTCTTTAAACGTCGACTTTTTTCCTCTTAGGTCATCTTTTCCTACAAGTTCTGTTCTTCCTATCGATCGAAGTTGACAGTTGACACTACATAAGGATATGAATATGGGTTCTAGTAAACCTTAAAAGGTTAGGCTACTTCCATGAGGTGCATTCCATGACCAAAAACTATAGGCTTCCATTTGCACATAATCTGCAGCTCCAAAAGGCAAAAGCCCTTCGACTCTTGGAACCCAAAGCAATGGGATGGGACGGGACAATAGAAGATTTATTGCAAACCCTTTTGACATCCATACTCCCTCCAGAGCAGATTTGGTCTGATTGCAACCTAGCAACACTCCTTTTTCTTTCTTCAACACAACCAAGAACAACCATACCCATCTACCCTTGAATGTTGCCGAACTCTTCTTACCCCTCCAAACGTCGTTGCCCCTCAGTTCTCCTAGCCTAGCCTAAGATCCACCACCCCACTGTATCACCATCCCACCTTGTTTCTCAAAATACCCAACCCTTACCAACTTCCCACCTTTAGTGTAACCCCTTAGCAGCTCCAACCCAAATCTAATTTTTCATGGTTGACCCTCGAACCTAGATCATTAGTTGTGTCATTGGGTTTGAATTTCGCAAAGATGGATCACAGATTTTGAAGAAGGGGTATGGATTCGAGGCTTCTCAATGAGTGAGTAACTAAGAAATACAAAAGAGTTCTTTTGTTTTTTTTTTTCCTTTTCATCTCCAATGAATAGTAAAAAAAAAGTGACAAAAGTGACCTTCTAAATTTCATTGGGGCCATACGTGAGTGCATCTGTTAATGAGTTAACAACTTTGGTTGACGAAGGTGCATAAAAGGGTGAGTTTGAAAGATGAGGATTATGATAAGGTGAAGAAAAAGTAAAGGATCAAATAAGTATTTAAGATAAATTTAGGGTTACATTAAGTCGGATTTGCTAAGGCGTGCTCCAAACGTTACCGTAACGGAATTTTTGCTTCGCTTGGTTGACTGCAAGAGCACTGTAGCAAAATTTCGTTATGGTAACAGTTGGAACGTGCATTAAGACGTCTTCCAAAAGGTGCATTTGTACGCATTTTGGAGCGCGCCTTAACAAAATCGTACATTAAGTAATTATCATTATTATTATTTTCAAATTCCTCCATTCAAATTAGACGAGGGAACATAAAAAGAAAGAAAAACGAAACTAATTGGAGATGACGTGGCGGAGGATCATTGGATCGCAGTTGTCACATTGTTTCCAAGTGCCGTTACTTACTGATTAGAAATGGTAGCCAGTTCTAGAATCATCCAACGTCTGTCGTCACTCGTAAGAAATA
Source organism: Parsonsia alboflavescens (assembly GCA_028571225.1). Lineage (NCBI taxonomy): Eukaryota > Viridiplantae > Streptophyta > Magnoliopsida > Gentianales > Apocynaceae > Parsonsia > Parsonsia alboflavescens. The sequence continues at coordinate 15,714,598 of JAOXNR010000013.1, forward strand.
CCTTTTGGAAGACCATTCGAACCGTAGGAGGAAAGGGGAGAAGGAAAATGTGTCCATTGAACTTGGTATTAGCTATTGCAGGATTGCTACTGGTGACCCTGGGAATTGCTGTGGCAGAACCAGCAAATGAGTCAGCAGCTGCAGGTCTTTATTGGTCAACCGTGAAAGAGGAAGGGGATCTCGTCCCGTCGGCGGACACCGGAGATCCCGACGGCGGCTTCTCTTCACTCGATGGGATATTACAATGGGCAATAGGTTTCCACTTACCTAACATTGTCATTTATTTCATTTGCGGCTTTTTTGTGTTTTATTACCCAAGCATCACCTTCCGATAATGAAACTGAGCTTCTAGACCTAAATTGATTTGATTTATTTTGTTTTTATTTCTTTATTTATTTTAAATTTTGTTTGTTTTAGGTTAATCCTAGTAGTTTTGAGTATCAAGCCTACTTCCTCATAACAGAGACGAGCTATGTTAAACTCGTCGACGTCATTTGTGTTTATATGACTAAGCATAATGAAGGCTGTCAATTTTAGTTGGATTAAGAAGGCTTTTTTCTGGTTCTGATAAGGTAGTTCCAAATATTGAATATCTCAGGCCACTCTGATCCTGTGAGATTGAAGGAAACGGCAGGAGAAGTCAAACTCTTATCTGCTGATGAGCTAAAGCAACGTCAAATGGAAGTAAAGGTGAGACTGCATAAATTGGAGTATCAAGATTTGATAAGCACCCGTCTATAGACATTTAGTTTGATCCTTTCTTCTGGTTTTTTTTTCAGCTATAAGCTTTTCACTTTTGAAAATAGATGTCTGTGTTTCCACTCCTCCGTTTCAGTTATGGCATTGTCTGTGTTGAAACAGGAACTAATGGAGAAGTTAAAAATGCCATCAGATGCTCAATTGATGCAAATTGCAATAGATGACTTGAACAATTCCACTCTGTCATTGGAGGACCATCTTCATGCTCTTCAAGAACTTTTGATACTTGTTGAGCCAATAGACAACGCAAATGGTAGGAGGATATTTTTTTCATTTTCTTTCAATGGTGCAAGTTTAACTTCTTCTTTGTTAGGTCTCTATACTAACTAGTTTGCCTAGAAAGAACTGATATTCTTTTGGAATTTCTGATATTCATTTCTATTACTTTTCTGTCTCTGTAATGTTCCTTGTTTGTGCGGTCTACATATTTCTTCGACGTTACCAGACATGCAAGCATCCCGACAAAAGGGAAGCGCCATTTGATGTCATTTCAGGTCCAACATCATGATTTTAGGCAGAATCTTTACTTCTTTGAGAGGGCTGTGAAAAATGTTCGTATGTAGAAAATGCTTGGTATAAGAATACCTTCCTAAATTAGGAATTTTTTTAGCTTCCCAGCTATTTCTTTGATTCTGCTCTAAAAGGATTGATCTTTGAATTGACATTTGAGATAATTTTTTCACGAAGAAATTAAAGTTAGCTCTTACATACTGAGAAATGTATATGTAATTTTAACTAGTACTAGCATCTGGAAGAATGGTGTTTAGTTGATTTCTCTTCTTTCTTGAAGCAACAAATTTTAGGAACCATGAAGGGTTTTAAGCAAGCTGAGGTTAGGCCCAGGGATGGGGGTGTTAAAAGCAACTTATCTACATGCTGATATTGTATAAAGCACATAAAACTCTGAGGTTTCCCTTGCAGGAATCTGCTACACCGTAATTGATGCATTAATAAAATGTCTGAGATCACAATAGTTTGGTAGTTCATTACATCTGAAATACAGTTAATTGCTTGCTCTGTGTTCCTTTACTTGCCCAAAGTAATTTTGTTACTGTAAAGGTAGCACAATTGGGCAGATACTACACTGCTTTCATGTTGTATTTGCCTAGAGGTGTTTCCAGTTTCCATGTGAAACATTTTCTTGCCAGACCTGCAGAAATTTGGAGGCCTTACTGTAGTTGTAAAACAATTGAATCATTCTGACTTAGAAATGAGGACTTCTTCTGCATGGCTTCTTGGTAAAGCCTGTCAAAACAATCCTGTTGTCCAAAAGCAGGTGTGAGGTCAAGCCTCCTTTTCTCTAGACATTGGTGCAACGTTTAGTTGCTTTATAATTTTTTATTTAATAATAAAGTGTTCTTTTTTGACATGAGGATTACAGTTGCTGCATCTTGGTGTCTTGAAAAAGCTGATGAAGATGTTAAGCTCTGATTTTGTTGAAGAAGCCATCAAGGCATTATATGCTGTTTCAGCCTTGATCAGAAATAACATGGATGGTCAAGAGCTCTTTTATAAAGAAGCTGGAGAATTGATGCTTCAGGTTATTGAAGTCGAAACTATATATATGTGGAATTTGTGTAGACTTCATCCATATATAGACATAAAGATTTATTTGTTTGATCTTGTGTTGCAGGAGATTCTAAGCAACTCAACCATTGATGTCAGATTGCGCAGGAAAGCTGTGTTTCTTGTGGCTGATTTGGTTGAATGTCAATTAGGAAACAGAAATAAATTGGAACTCAAACCAGCTTCTTTAAGCAATCAGTTCTTTTGGAGGTCTGTAGTTGATCTACTTGCCTCTGCAGACCTTGATCTCCAGGAAAAGGTGCCCCTTATGCTTTGAATCTATCTCCTTCTTGTTTACGGGTTTTGCAAATAGATGTCACAATATCTAATCTACTACATCATTTCATGACAATGGCTTTACATCTACCCTTTATATCACGAATGGTGGAAATTTTGATTGAGAGTACATCTAGAATACTATTTTGGACATTCATTTTGCTGCAGAGGAACCTTTCTTTCTGAATTCGTTCATGGGAATTGAGTTGTATACTCAGTATGCATGAAAAGTTAGAAAATGAAATATGGTCCTCATATTTAAATTGGTAATATGTTAAGTTCAATAAATTTTCAGGTTATACTATTCTCTAATGCTTACCTATGTTTTTGCTACGGGCATGTGTGTTGCAGGCACTTTATGCCATAAAAAACCTTTTACTGTTAAGTTCTACTGAAGCTTTAGTTTTCAAGGAGTTTTGTGAATTGGATGTGGCCTTGGAGAACATGGGGCAACAATTGCAGCTGTTACTAATGGACGAAAATCACAGAGAGTATGCGCGAGATTTGGAAAGCCTTCGTAGAGAAGTTTTGCAGATCTTTCTCGAAATGCTAGATAAGGTATGAAAAAAATAGCAAGTTTGGGACTTGAATCCTTGAACTGCAGCTGAAATCCTGAGTTTGTCACGGGGAATCCAAGTTCCTCCATGAGTGAAGGCTTGTTAACCAAGGAAGAGGCTGCAACAACTGCTGATTTAGGACAAGAGAATTACTAATGTTGATACCTGTATATACAATCAGTAGCCAAGGAAGGATGCTACATATCTGCCCAGGATTTTCCATCAACACCTGAAGTATGAATTTTACGTTGCATCTTCATTTCTTCCTTGGTTACTTGTGCTTTTGTATCTCTTTGCCATGTCTTATCTTAATCGAAATGTAATTCATGTGGACTAGAAGTCAGAGAGTAACAGGTCAAGTGTCTTAATCACATTACTAAAGCATGTAGCTGTTTAAATTCTTCCGGGATTATGGATCACTTAATATTGACACAAAATTTTAGTACAATGAGTATTGAATCTGTGTCCCTATTATATCTTTGAATGGCATCATTATTCATTAAGCAAGCAGGCTATATCTAGAGGATGAAGGGAAGACCTCGCATTGTGGTTTATATCACTTCTCCAGAACCATACCAAAAGAAAGACCAACTCTGAAAATGATGTGCCAAGGTGCTGCCAAACTACCATTGCCCCATTCTTGAGACAAGTTCTTGTCAATTCGAGATGAATCAGGTTGGATATAAAAAAATTTCCCCTGGAGCAGAGATACCAGTGCCTTCCAAACCTCATCTGCATCTGCTACATTGCAGTCCCTCAGAGAATAACAGTTTCATTATGTTGCCCGCAATTTGGCAAGCAGGATCATCTCTAACATGCCTTCTGAATAGTACTTAATTGCCTTCTGAAATAAGTGATTGGATATTTTACCTCTCATTCTGTTTACTCAATGTGTACAGTAGCTCCACCCCTTGGGAACAAAAATTGGAAGCGTGTTTGGTCTCACAAGCTATTCCTTCGTTCCTCTATTATGGTTTGGTTGCCCAAATGAGATAGATTCTAAACCAACAAGTTACTCTATAGGAGTGATTCGTTGTGTGATATTTTTCAAAATCTACATTATATGCTTTGAGGGACTGTCACATTGTGGAAGATTTATGGAAGAGTTGCTTGATCTTTTATGGTTTGACAAGTTTTTTGATGCTCAACATGTTAGCTTGTTAGCTCTAGGAATTGACTTAAATCTTGATAATGAATTGGAGAGACAAACTTATGATTGTTCTTGAAACTTTATCTTGAGAAAGGTTATTTCTATCATTTTGTTATGGACGAATTTTATTTCTCATGATGAATCTTACTCATTGCCTTCACTTGATTATCATGTAAATTTTATAAATACTGTAGTTTTGGATATTTATTTGTGTACCTCTATTAATCCTTCGGATAGATGAATCTTGTAATCTCGTTTTTTTAATCACAAAGAGATCTATTTTCTCCTAAGTTATAATATGTGTGTACGATTATCAATTGCTAATATTGTTAACACTTCAATATATTAGATTTATATAAAGAAAATATTAAAAATTAGGGTTTTTTTACAAATATAAGCCCACAAATTTAGGATAAATTATAAAGTGATCTAACGTGTTTTTTTTTCAACATTATCGATTACATATGATTTTAAAACTTATCATAATGATTCATATCATTAATTTTCGACTACTCTCATAGTAGAAGTGGTCATGATGAATTTAAAAGGTCAAATTTGTCCATCTATCTGGTTAGAGCCTAATCGAATTGAATACAACCAAAAAAAAAAAAAATTGAATACAACCAAAAAAAAAAAAACTGTGAGGTGGAGATTTCTGATGGCTTCTCTTCCTTAATTCTCTACAGTAACTTTCCATGGCATTCACGGGAGCTCCATGGTTCACGATTTATCAACAACAATTCTTTGATTACACAAAGATTGAAAATCAAATTCTCCTTCACATATCCTTCCAACATATATCACAATAAACACAGTATGCAAAGTACAAAACCATGATATGTATTAATTAGATAACTTTCTTATCCATTGCTGAAGCCTTAGATGAACAGAAACTGTAGAATAATCCTAGTTACTCGAGTGGCCAAATGAATTCCATCAACAATATCCTAAATCTATCATTTGGGCCAAATGAATTCCATAAACAATCTCTGTTCTTCTTTTCACAGAATTCTAAACTCCCTGAAGAACTATCAAGGGAACCAGCAGCGGCGGCCGGAGATCACTGCGTCAGCAACTACAGTTTCTTCCGATGGGCAAAGGAAAATTCTGAAAATTTTGGTTAAACTGGAATCAATCAGCCCTTTAATTCCGATGGAATTCCTTGAACTCCTTCACCTTCCGATCATCATCAATGGAGAAAAATCTGGCCGTGGTGGTTCTTGAATTTTGGTAACTGAGCTATTTGGGACAAATGGTTGATTTTGATGGTGTATGGATTATGATAATGAAGATGATTCTTATGATAAGGACATGTATCCATCTTCACCTCTTGGTCAAAGAATCAGGAACAGATGTTGCGGTTGGTATACTTGTTAGGTCCTAATAATTAGTTGATTTATTTATTTTGATTGAGATAAATTAGATTAGGGCTCCAAGCAGGTAGATAGACAAAATTGCCCAATTTTTCACATGACCTCCTTTGCCATCCTCTGTGAGAGTGTGCAAATTGGAGGTGTGGATAGTTATGGTAGATAGTAATCATGTGGAACTGTTATGATCAGAAAAAAAAAAGAGATTATTTTATAATTTGTCATAAAATTATACGATTATATTGTGAAATGCCCTAAAAATTATCTAAAATAAATACAATACTATATATTTTTTTTCTCAAAAGAAGAAAAATGAAAAAGGCCAAAAAAAGCAAAATAGCTTCGAGAAAGTCGTGGAAACTGGAAAGGTCGAGAGACACGTGTTTCGTGTGTCATACAATATGGTACAATTCAGAGAACGCTGGAAAAAGGTGAGCTCAACTTCTTATAGTCACCGCTCCTTGTTTATGCTCTTTCCTCCTCCAAAACCTCGCGAGAACGATTGAACAAAATCTTTGATCGGTATCGCAAACAAAAGAGCACTCATGGCTGTTAATCCCCAACTGTTTCCCAATGGGTTGCCGGTCCCTTTTATGAATGAGATATTCGTTTTGGCCAGGGAGGGCGTTGAGTTTCAGGTTGACAAGATCCCTGGGTTAGCATCTCCACCTCCATCTCCGTCATTAAGTTGGTCTTATTTTCTTCTCATACTGAATTGCTTATATTGAGTGCCTTAACTTTTTTTATGACTGGGTAATTCTCTCGGATTTTCTTCTTATTTCCTTTTGATTTTCTATCGAAGTATTTGACAATATACAGGCGAACCCGTAAATTAATAGAAACGAAATGACGGATTCTGGAAAATTGTAAAATGGTTGGGTCCGAATTCAAAATTCTGTTAATATTCCACTTTTAACGGAAGCCAAGATGGTTGTTCTTTCACTGCTTCATGTGCTCATCTCTCCTAAATAGCATGGTTTCCTGAAAGAGAAGCAGCACAGTTATTTTAACTATCATAAATTGTGTCTAATATTTTGCAGCCGCACCTGATAATTTGAACCCAGAATGACCAAATTGATTATATCTGTAGAGACCAGCTTCAGCTGCAGCCACCAATAAAATCTGAGTTTCAGAATTTGCCCAAAACAAAATATAGGAAAGATTTATTCGAAATTAGAAAGGAGATGAAAAAGATTGAAGGAACCTCAAAACTGGGATTTCAATGTTCCAGGGGATTTTTCAAAATAATCTTTTTATACCTCTTCCATCTCAGTCCTCCAATAAGCAAACCCTGCATCCAATGCTCATTTCCGCTGCTCCTTTACTGGTCCCCCCTCATGCCCTGGATCTTGACAATTTGATGATCTGTTTTGACAATGAAGTGGTTGCCTTCTAAATAATGTCCCCATTTACTCTTAGTTGTAGCAAGTGGCATTAGTTCCTTCTCATACGCCACCAATTCCTAATCTCTTGTTGAAAAGGCTGTAGGTCTCTTTTGTTGCAAGATTACTGTCCCAATCCCTTGGTTGCCTGCATCAGTTTCAAGCACAAATGACTCTAGAAAAAATTATGCATAGCTAGCACTGATGAGCTGCATATAGCTAGAGCGAGTTTCAGGAGTCCTTGAAGTTTTTGAAAGCCACTTCTGATGCAAATAGCCCAAGGAAAGAAATTTCAGGAATTAGGGATTGGAGACAGCAAACAAAAACCAAAGGATGAACGCCACAAACCCGAAAGTTTGATAAGTCCAATTAAGTTCAACAGAAAAACAAAAATCCTCTCAATAAAAATATGTAAAAACCTCTGAATTACATAGTACCATTGGCTAGCTATATATATAGTGTATGAAAACTTAGTGTATGAAAACCTACTAATTGATATCCAATTAGGAATTACAAACAAAATCCTAATTTGATAAAAGAAACCTAATATAAATACGAAATGGCTATGTAGAAAGAAACCTAGGGCATCTCCATTTAAAGGGTGCCTGTTGGACACTCATGTGCTACTTACACATTTTTAAGCATCTTTGTATTATATACCTTCATTCTTTAATTGTCCTCTTTTCTATAGGTGCCTAAATTAGATTTTATCACTAGAGTGGATTTCACCACTAATTCATTTTTCTCCTAAAAATTTGTTAAGCATCGGTGCCTAAAAATGCACCCGAAGTGCCTTTTATTTTCTCTTTCCTCTAGACATTTTTCATAAGCATGCATCCCATTGGGGAAGCTCTAAGAAGATTAGGAAATTTAGAAGTGTCTTGAAATCTTTAGGATTTGATTTCTAAATCCCCACAGGCTTGAAATTGGTCTTGGGCTTCTAGAAGTATTTTTTATACTTATTGGGTTACGTCCAAAATCTTCTTATGGATCCATATCCTGTCAATCTCGTCAATCCCCCTCTATTGTTTTGTAGTTTTAGGTGTTTTCCAAAGGAGCATGTCACTAATTTTCCTAGGATCAACTTCTATCCCATCTTCACTAATTATGTGCCTTAAGTGCTCCATCTTCCTCTTTCCAAAAGAGCATTTACTATGCTTTGCAAATAACTTCTTTTCCCTCATCCTTTCTAAATGAGTAATGTGAGTGAGCAAATCTGGGGCTATAGACCAGAATATCATCGAAGAACACTAGAAAAACTTTTGTAGCTCTTCCGCAAAGACCTTGTTTATTAGGGACTAAAAAGGTGAGAGGCTGAAAGGTGTAACACTGAACTCAAAGTGACCATTATGAGTCCTAAATGTTGTCTTATTCTCATCTTCCTTCCTAACTCTGATTTGAAAATATCCCGATCTCAAATCTATTTTAAAGGAGTATTTGGCTCTATAAAGTTCGTCTAGCAACTCACCAATGATGAAGTATTTGTCTTTAATGGTGATGGAATTGAGTTGCCTGTAGTCTACACGAAACCTTCAACTGCCATCTTTTTTCTTGACTAATATCATTGGAGTTCGAACGGGCAGGTGTTTGGTTGAATTATCCCTTGAGACGACATTTCCTTGACCATCTCTTCAATTTGCCCTTTTTGCAGGTGGGGATATTGGTTAGGTCTGATTTTAAAGGTTTGCACTCCAGGTATTAGAGTCATAGCATTCTTTTGTTCCCTACTGGGAGGAAGTCCTCGTGGCTTGGAGAAAAGATCGTTGTACTCCTACAACAACTCACATTCCTCTAGGGGTTCTGCTTATTCTATTTTTTGGTCGTCATCCCCCTACAACTGTCCCAACAAGATTTCTTCCCCACTTCTATGCCATTTTTGTTGAGTCTCCACTGTCACTACCTTGAATATGTAGTATGGTAGTCCTTTCATCACTATCTCTTGCCCTTCTTTCCGGATTGTTAAACTTAGACTTCCGAAATCAACTGTTATGGGACTGAAAGACTTCAACCAGTACACTCGTAAAATGATGTTACTACCCTGTAGTTGAAGTATCCTCAAATCCTGGCAAAACTCTTCGTCCTCCATACTTCATTTAACTTTCTTACAAACCTCCTTGGAGTACCTTCAATTTCCATCCGCAATTGTGATCTTGTCAAGTGACATGGGTTCTTTAGGTAACCCTAAATCTTCCAATAGCTTCCTGTCAATAAATCTTTCCGTTGTTCCCATGTCAACCAACAGATAGATGACTTTATTCTTGATTTTTCGTTCAATCTTGATGGCATTAGTCAAGGTGTTGACTGAGAGTTGAATTTCCTCCTTCACGGGCAAATTGTCTTCATCTGTTTTTCCCTCTTCAGTCAGCTAATACTCTCCTCCTGTGGAATTCAACTCATAAATAATCATCAAATTAAGTTGTTTCTTAGGGAAAATATGATATGGGGAGTATTTTTCACAATACCTAAAACAAAGTCCCTAATTCAGCATGTGATAACTTTTGAACCTTTGTTTTTCCTTTGTCCATGACCACCCTTGTCGCTTTATTCCACCACCTTCTAGCTATGTACTTGTGGAGTTGGCTTTGCCAGAATTTTAAATTATCTTTGGTTTAGATTCATGGCTTCCTGAATGTTCAAGGCCTTCTCTAAGGCATCCATCAAACAGGTTGGGAGTGAAGGCATCCTTATATGGGTTGTAATTTAGCCTTTAACTCACTTAGAAACACCGATACATAGTATTTTGCAGTGGCTTGCGGCATTCTTTTCATCCCCATTGCTCTTGGCTCTTTGAATTTGTCATAATAGTCCGCAACAGTCTCTTTTTGTTTGATCTTGCTAAATTCTGCCATCAACTTAACATCATCTTGGTTCCTAAATCTCCTGCACATAGCATGTGTAAGATCACTCCCAACTAGCATGAGGATTAACCATTAGATAACCCTGTAGCCAAATATAAGCTCTTCCTTTCATGTGACGGTGTTAAAAGAAAGAAAGAAGAACAGAAAATCAAGATAATTTGGTCCAAATCTCATTCACACAGTGCATATGTTGGCACACTATCAGTAACCCTAACAAGTTCCAAGTTTCTGTAGTGGAACCTAGTGCTATTGCAACAGTTCTTTGGTTTAGGGTTTAAAGAAGAGATATCAATCATCCTGAAGATTCTGTTGAACTTGACATGATTCTCGTCTTTGTTACTAATGAAAATAAATAATTCATGAAAGAGTTTTGAGGGGATGTTGTTTCTCTCTTTTTTGAGTTTCTGATTAACAATCAACATTTTCCTTGCTCGCAGATCTCGTGGAGGAAATGTCCATGCAAAAGGCACAATCTACTTGTCAAATATCCGCATGGTCTTCGTGTCAAGTACGCCTGTCGAGAATTTTTCTGGTTTTGACATGCCTTTGGTAAGTTTATCTCTGTCAGTTTAGAGAGCCATAAGTAGTAGAGAATCAGACTAGTGATAAGTAGGAGTTGATTTTAACTCAGAAGGGAAACAGAAATATAATTAATGTGTGTATGCTTTCTCCTTGTAGTTGGTTTTAGTTTTGACCTAGAGACTGTTTAAGTAAGTTTGGTTTTGCATTAAGTGTCTACAGCATGTCAGAAATATATTTCAGAATTGTAGTGAACTGTCATCAATTGTTTTGAAGATGTAATGATTTCATAGAAAGCATGGATGGTAGGTCCATTTTTACTAGTATCTTTTCCATGTCCTTCTTCCTAAGTCCTTAACTTCTGAGTTGGTATCCACTTAACTGTGAAGTTTAAATGGTGGTAAAGCTTGGGAAGGATTTCATTAGCCTGTAGTAGTCACTAAAACCTTGATAAATGAAGACAAAACTTTAAAAATATAAGTTTGATTGATATTGCATCTATGAGCTACAGGTAAAAACAATTGGTTAAATTGCAGTTTAGGAGATGCTAGTTTTAAGATGTCATGGCTTCACTGAGGGATGCCAATTAGCTTTCTTGGAATTTTTTTCTTTCTTAGTCTTCTGATTACACAGTTCAAAATTACTGACAGTACTCTCAGTAAAAGCATGGTAGGGGGAAAACATCATACACAATCTTTAGCCATGACATTGATCTTTGACCACTATTGGTCTCTTTTTCTCTGTTTCTGCCCCTTCATTCTTCAAAAGTTTGGTTTCTTCAAGGCAGGTCTTTCCTTTATATTTTTTGGATTTGTTGGGCAGCAAGATTGCTTCAATTTCCCCAAATGTAGTTGATTACCACGTATGTATTAATAATATATGTTCAATTTTTAGTAACATGATTTTTCCTGGCTTTTGCAGCTTTATATCCATGGTGAAAAATTTAACCAACCTATATTCATGTGCAACAATATTTCTGGGCTTGTGAATCCTGTAAGTAAAGGGTTCTCTAATCTGCTACCTTCAGTTTTTTTCTTTAATGCTCAGTCTTTGTTGGCCCTTCTTAGGTTGTGCCAGACAATGAGAATAGGGCCCTGTATTCTACTCACTCGTTCAAGATCTTGTTCAAGGAAGGTGGTTGTGGGACTTTTGTACCTCTATTTTTCAACTTAATTGGTTCAGTAAGACAATATAACCAACAGAACTCCAGAGCAGAGTTTCAAATGGATCCTTTGCAAGCAGCGCATACTCCTGTTGGTGAGATGATGAGACATGCGTAAGTAGTTTAGCAATTCTTTGCTTCTTGTTTAAGTATTTAGCACTCTTTTCTTCTGTTGTTCAAGTAGTGTCAAGTCTCTCATTTGTTACTTATTTCTTTTGCAGATACGTCGATCCCAATGATCCAACAAGAATTTTCTTGCAGCAGCCTACACAAGAGTCGCAGTTGAGGCGTCGCACATACCTTTCAAGGCCCGCAGAGCATGATATGTAGTGTTTAATGTACGCACTGGAGGTGTAAAATTGTGCAACTGTGCTACCTTCTCATGTAACCATTATAACTAGGATTTTATCAAAAAAGGAAGGAAAAAAAAAAGATAGGCATTACGGCTTCTGGTTTATATGCGAATAATGTTGGCTGGGCGAATATGCCCCGTATCATTCCATGAGTACTTTGAACATATGCGATAGGAAACGCTGGATGTTAAAGATTACCTTGAGGATCACTTCCTTACTACCTCATTTTAAGGAGACATGAATTCTCAAGCTTTATAAAAGGTGACCCAACTGGTTATATTAAGGAGGAAATTTTCAAATATATCCCAATGGGTTGAATCAATTTTAATTTTATTCATTTTTCGTAAATCATTTCTACCCGTTTGGGTTAGTTCAATTTCATCCTATATCTAAATTGAATTTTTAACATTTTTTAATAATAAAAATTATCTCAGAAATGAGAAATTATTTCCTTACTCTTCGTTTTTCAATATCCAAATCGAGACATGCTCAATTTGAGATGTAACTTTTTATCTTTTTCTCGATTTTAGACGTAATTTTTCACTTACTTCTTGGAAGTCGAATAATCAAAATAACTTATCGGATAACCTAATTCACCGGCATAACACTTTATCTCTCCCTTCTTCCACTATTATTTTCTTTCCTTTCTTCTTTTTCACTCCCTCACCAACGCGGTGCGACTCTCCTTCTGGTCTCGAAATTGTGTGTTTATTTTTATTTTTATCTTTTTTTTTTTTGTTTCTTGAAGGTATGGATTATGCATGGGTTTTGAAATTTGGGTCTCGAATTGTTGAATTTATGTCTTGAATGATTTAATTTGGGTCTTGAATGGTTGAATTTTGGACGGGTCTCCAATGGGTTTCTCGGGTTTCGAATGGATAGTATATGCTCTCGAATGGATTGATGAGTCTCGAAATTGATAGGGTCTCGATCATTAGATATATTGTCGAAGTGTTACAGCTTCATGGGGCACTACAGTAAAGGACATGAAGAGTGTATTTCAAGACTCGACTGTCACGGCTCCACGTTTCCTTTGTGCAGGTGCACAAATGGATCCATCTGTGCTCTGAGTTTCTCTATCGCATCATCGATATTCTTACCGAAATAGCTTGTCCAAAGAAGCCCATCCTTAATTTGCAAGACTATTTTTAACTTCTAGAATCAAGCGTGCAAGACTCAAGAGAGATGCTCTCAGCAAATTCATATTTACTAGGCACATTCATGAAAGTGCTTCTCGCTTGACCAATATGGATCCAACCAACTTACACCAACCCAACTCATCACATCGATCACCTTACATCGACCAATCCCATCACATTGAGTCGTCCAAACCACAGAAGAGGTGGGGGATAAGAGGCGGGAGGACGACTCAAGTGTTGGAGGTGCGGAGGGAGATTCCTGCTCCTGTGGTGGACCCCTACACTCTCAACCGGACACGGTTGAATGCCTTTTGCAGCATTGGAGCTTCAGAGTGGTAATTCACTTTCTTTTTTTGATTAACTTGCATTTTATAACTTTCTCGTTTCATATTCTAAATAAATTTTTGTCATAGGCTTGCGATTGGGGGGAGCGGGTCATTTGTCGAGGATAACCTCAAGAACGTCAGATCTATGCCATTTAACATCGAGGATGATCAGGTTGACCAGTTCATGATGGGATAGCGGAGAGTCATAAGGGAGGCCCCATCACTTTATCCCTACGGAGCCCTATTCGCATTTACTCGGCCATACTTCTACATACGTAGTTAAATTTTGCATTCACCGTTATTTCATATATGCTAGTTACAACATCATGTTTTAACTAATTCAAATTACAGAGCATTCTTCGATATGCGTGGGAGTAGACCATGACATCTCAAGTGGAGCCAGGGATGTACGAGTTTGATGCCTTTGTCTCTGGCTGGGTTGGGGGAGACTCGAACATGGAAGAGGTAGCAAGGTGAGAGGCTGAGGTGGTATTTCAATTCATTTTCTACAAAACTCTTGGTTTAAATTATGATTTATTTAATAGTAATTGATTTAATATTTGTACTGTGTATATAAATATTGATGCCCTATTGCCTACACTCGTACTGGGTGTTACTGCAGATCTCACTAGATAGGTCTCGGATCACATGGTATGATTCAAAAACCATTGGCCGTGGCGAAGGTCTCTCGATTGGGCTTGATGGCGCTAGTCTGTTCGATGTTGCCACGATTATTGTAGCAGGTCGGCTATTATGAGAGGACGAGATGACCTTAGTCATAGAGGTTCACTGGGGGTTTTGTTGACTCCCCCGAAACATCAGAGCACTCCATTCCTGTTCAGCCAGATAGTGCTAACTGATGCGTTTACTTTTGCTATTATATGACACAGCTGATGATGGGGAATGTTAAGGAGTTGCCTCGCTTGTCTTGTACAGTCTCTATGGCGCAGGGCATTAGGGATGAGATGACATGGATCATGCTATAGGGGAGCAATCTGTTGATGGCTTCAAAGTCCCTCTTTTTTTTTTTGTAAATAATACACTAATGATAAATGTATATTATATCAATGTAAATAATAATATTTAGTATTGCATGAATTTTCCAATGACACATTACAGATGGATTCAATTGATTTGACAAATAGTAATGACATTGACATAACCACCAAAGGACATTTTTAAAATAATAACATTTACATGTCATGAACCGTGTCAACATTGATATTGTCAGGATAAAAATCCACACCCTCCATAGAGATATTGACATGAATGTTAACAAAATGTGTCTTGAAAGATTGTTGTGTGGAATTCGGATCAGATATGGGCACTTCATGATTTAAGTCAATAATTATTGGATCATTTTCTTCAGGATGTTGGGCTTCTGTGTTGTGAGATATGGATAGGTGGTACGATTATGTACTTTTTTCTTGCATATGGAGCACATTTTCCTTCGACGGTATTGTTCATTTTGATAGAGGAAGCGGGCCTCTTGTGGTCTTCCAACAGACCTTCTACCAGTGGGAGGATTGATGACCACATCATCCATATCTGCAATTGAATTCAAAGACAAACACAAGGGCACAGGCTGTATCGAAGATGCATATGCCATCCTCAGTTTTTCCGTGTCAAATGAATGACCACTACATAGAGTGTAATAATAAGAACCATTTTCAATATAAAAAAAGAATCAATGCAAATGAGTTGTGGAAATATCTAATTACATGCTTAAAAAAAAAAAATATTTGGAAGATTTATGTCTTGAATCTCGAATGGAAGACCTTCCCTTCAGAATGGACCACTTATGTCTCGAATAGACCAATGTGTCTTGAAATTTAGCAGAGATGTCACGAAATAAACCAAAAATTTACATGGTAATAGCAATGGCATGTTTGCAAAGTTTCTCTTCCATTTCCCATCTCCGATATCCACAAGTTTTTTGGAGGATATCCACCAGAACATTTGTTTCCTTTGATCGTTTTCCTACGACATATTTCTCTTTATCCCAAATGGATGTAGTCCGCAAAATTTTCAGGTTGACTTTCACAGCTTCTTCCTCAATTCCTTCCGTAACCCGCTTGGTGATAATATCTGGCATTGCACCTGCTGCTTTCCTACATTTGTTGAACCAAGCCAAACACAAACTTCTAAGACACTCATGTGCAGATGTAATGAGTAATTTCCGAGCTTTCTTGATTGTGTGGTTGAAGGACTCCATGATATTGATCGTCATTTGGTTGTAGCGATTATTTGGACAATATGCACATGACCAACCCGAATATCCTACCTCGACATCCAACCAACGATGAACTCCGAGGTGCATCTCTTTAATGTCTCTAATGTAGAAGTCACATATCTGCTTGTCATAGGCATATGCCGCATTTTTAAAACAGAGTGCAACGTGAGGATTTTTGCACTTTGTCTTTAAGTTTTCCTGCAGATGCCGATAGCAAAAGGCATGTGGAACCTCCGAATATACTGTCCTCACTACACGCAGTATGCCTTTGTGCAAATCAGATACAATAACCAAACCATCCTGCAATCCATATGCAGTTCGGAATCTTCTCAAGAACCATTCCCATGAATCGTTACCCTCCTCCTTGCCAAACCCAAAAGTAGGGGGAAAATTTTGCCCATTTCCATCTGCACAGACAACTGCATAAATTTCATCCTCACACACATCTTTCAAGTGTGTTGCATTTATGATAATTACGAGTCTCATGTATTTGAAACCCTCAATCGAAGGACCAAGTGCGCAGAATGAGCTTAGAAACTGCTCATCTCACATACGTATACTGGTCATCGTCCCTGGCATTACACGTTTTAACATGTAGATATATGACGGTAGTTGTTTGTATGAGTTTTCTAGAGTTCCATAGACTATGTCTTTAGTACGCTGTAAAGATTGCCAGGCTTTGGTGTATCCGAGCTTCATACCATAATTCTCCCACATGTCTTGAATCACATTTTTGGGGATGTGATTCGCATCGGTTAGTTTACTGGCATACATACAACCAATCGTTGTTGAACTTAACTTGTGAATAACCTAAATCTGGCATCCAGCTCTACAATTTGCAAGTATCATGAAAGTACAATCTTTTTGTCTCTTTTATTGTGCCTCAAATCTTCCTTTATCCGAAAGTATCATGTGACATGCAAATCGATTATTGAGTGAATATTCACCGACTGCTGCTGCTAATTCATCCTTATTTTTAAAGATTACACCCTTTACACTAAAATCCACTGGTGGAACAGTATCATCTTCCAAAAAATGCACCGCTTTGTCATCATTTCAAACCATTGCAAAGTGAGTTCCAATATAAATTGCTCAAATGGAATCACATATTTCATCCCATTGTGGAAGTTGTCATCGTTGTCATCATCATCAACCTCAACGCTGCAAATATATTTTTCATCGTATTCATAATTATCATCTATGCAAATGTATCCGGATGTCTTCGCTTCATCATTTGCATCAGTAAATCCTATCCTTTCATCTTCAGTTGGATCGAATGGACAATTACAGCCAATATCACCACCGATGCCACCCTCGTAAATTCTCTGAATTTTGTTCACGACCATAACTTTAGGTTCACCTTCCCCTTCAAATACATGATGCCATACATGTCTTCAATCTTTATTAATTTCATACTTCCATCATAAAATTTAGAAGCAATTGACATTTGTATGTCAAATTATTTTAAGTCAATCTTCATCAAGTTTGCCATAGTTCTCCTAAGATCTTCATAGTTCACATCGGATGCTACGACTCGTGCATGCAACCTTCCACTTAGAGAACCCTTGTGAACAACGATCCTCATGTAATCCATTTCTGCAAACAACACAAAGAAACCTATTTGTATCGAAATACCCTTTAATCTGTCTCGAAATATCCAAATCAAGACTCGAAATATGCTTTATACGTCTCGAGATAACCTTTATACTTCTCCAGATATCCTTTATACTTATCGAAGTAACCTTATATGTCGAAATATCCAAATCAAGTCTGGAAATACCCTTATCTCAATTCTAGAAATCTAGAACTCAGGTCTTGAAAGGCCCTACTCTGGTCTCGAAATGCCACACTCTGGTCTCGAAATACCACACTATGGTCTCGAAATCCTTTTCTTGAACAACAAATTAGGTCTCGAACTTTTTACACTTCTCGAATGCCAGTTCTTGAAATCAACATGTCAGGACATGAAATTTACTCACTTCAATTGAAATATCTACAATCCCATCTTCCTTCCTTCCTCCCGCTACTATCCAAATATGCATCAGATAAACAACACGAACAAACAAACCCAAGCTTCCAAACACTAAAGAAAACAAATAACAAAGAAACAAACCGAATAATGTAATTTTGAACACCCCCTACGTTCCTCTTATTGACTTTGGAAAACAAAAATCAACAACCGAAAATAATAAAAAGTTGGTTTTTTCTTTCTCTCCGACAAAGGAATGGTTCTTTGAGCTATTTTCTTAGCTATGCTTCAAAACTTTTGATCAAATGAATGATGCTAATTGTGGTTTTTTCAATTCATTTTTTATACTTTGTTGGGTTGGTTGGGTATTTTGAATGTTGAGGGGTCAGATAGTAAATGCATGTTAAAGGAGAATAAATGTTAAGTTTTGTTTTTTTTTTAAAAAATTAAAAGTTAAAATGGGTATAGAATGAAAAATTAGTTTTACATATAAGTAATTGTGAAATGTTATAAAGATTTAGATAAATTGATTGTTTCAATTTTGGTAAAAATAAAAATGCCCCTATATTAAGTAATAAATATATCAATGATCGTAGACTTTAGTTTAGAGATTCATATGAGCCAATTAGGTTTAATGTCGTGGTTTAATTTGTAACCATAACAATAATATTTTCTCTGTTATTAAATATATGTTATTTTAATTATTTTTTTTATCATTAATTATGAATTGTCATTGTTAATTAATTAATTTTTTAAGGTATTTTTTCTATATTATCTTG
>JAOXNR010000013.1:15733095-15743828 GCA_028571225.1 Parsonsia alboflavescens
GGAGGGGTGTTGAGGGAGGCGGAATTTTTTTTGGTTCTCCCAAGGGAAGTGAAAGTGAAGCATGCTGCAAAGTTGATTTTGTTTCTCATCATGTTTGCTCCTGTTGGATGTTTACCAGGCCAAGTTAATATTTGTTTCGGTTTTATAAATGCCCTTGTATTGGATTTTGGAATTCTATATTTGATTCTGAATAATAACGACTTAGATTTAATTAAATAGTAATCTACTAGATTAAGATATAACTTGAATTGGATAAGAATTTTAAAAAGCATATCTAATATTTAATGTGTATAGGACCTGGTGGGGGCGGGGAGTGGTATAGAATGATAGGAAACTTGATTTGGATATGAGATAGTGGGGTGTTAATCAAAGTGGGATGTCCTTGAATTAAGGAAGGTGTTAGCAGAACATCCATTTTGGATGGAGGGTGTATAAAACTTTTGGATTGGAAATTCAAAATAGAAGTCAGTTCTCCAAATATTTTAGGCTTGCAATCTATATGTCGAATTTGATTTGAATAGGAGCTTTGGGCGCATTAAGTGTTATGAATCAGAAATGAAAGGTACTTTGAATGGAAATTCAAATCCAAGTCAGTATCCTCTTTTCACAAACATTTTCGGCATTAGAATCTACATCTTCCCTCGTCTTATTTAAAATTGAATATCGAATTTCACTTAGTCCTTAAACGAGTGATTTGAGAAATGTTTTTATTTTAGGAAAGTGAATATGCAATTTCAAACTTGAAATGTAAATGTTTAAATTTTGACAAAGGTACAATATCTTACAGTTATCTCTATGCTCATAGATTCAACTTCATTTTATTGGCTCATATAATTTTCTCCAGGCACACCGTGAGTCAACTGGGACAGTGTCATCCGGCAATGGCAACGTTGCTGATCCTGTCTCTGCAGCAGAGGAAATAGCATTTTGCCGAGCCTGTGCTAGGTTTGGACTAGGTTTGTATCTTTATCATGATGATCAAGGAAGAATGGAATGACTAGCAAATGAGGAGACGCTCTTAAATTATTTGTATATGTATTTGTATGAGGTTAGAATGGTGCTTATGAAATTATTTAAACTCATCTGTGCATCCAAGTTATAAATATTTTTCCACCAAAGAACAATAATAACGGAAGAATACTTTGGTGCCACATTTTGATGTCGCAAATCAGGCCATATATTATTAATATTATAGTGGAGACCAATAATAGCTTTTCGCAAGGAAAATACTGGAGATGAAAGTTTCACATTTGTTCGTATGGTCGTTTATGTACAACATTATGTGGATTAACCCAACTATATATTCCACTGATGGATGTTGGATCTGGGTTTAGGGCATGTTTGATGCAGAAGGGCACTCGGCCCTGTTGAGAATCCTTTGTACCATGAGCGAAGTCACTCATTTCTGTTCCACTGGGCTAACAGAGATTAATTTTACGCTGGCGACCCTTTAAGCTTTAACCAGAACACTCGAGAATCTTCTTGAAATTAATGATTCTAATACATTAATTCGAAGCACCTTCCAGTTCTAATGTTTATGGGAACAAACATCAGTTTAGCTCAAAATGCTACTAGCCCTTTTCTTTAACTCCATGTATCCTTTTTACATATACAGTAGGTTCTGACTTCTTAGTCAAGGGCGTAAAAGTCTAGGGCCCGTATTTGCCAGAAGCCATGTCTTGATTACACTGACAAGAAGGTCAAAGTCGTTCGATATATCTGCATTCAAGTCTGCGCCTAGAGTGCTACTGACTTCTTTGGCAGCTGTCTCCCATGGCGTCCCTGCAGATAAAGTTGCCAAGAATTCTCCACCACGATTGACTGCATCCACCATTGCCGGGGGTATGTCTGGAATGGCCTGCACATTAAGTTTTGGCATAAGTTCTTCAACAAAAATTATGCTCTATTGTTTGCAATTAGGTTTTCTTCTATTATGGAGGAAAACTGTCCGGGAAAAATCTAGAAGTTAATAGTGACAGGACACATTTGAACCTTCTGAGGATCCAAATATAAGTAAAACAAATTTATCCAATTCTTATCCTTTTTCCCGTGAAATTTGACTAGTTTCTGCTAAATTTTAGTAACAAACTCATCTCAATTTTTATGATAATATAGCAAATTAGATGATATGACAAACACAAATCAATCAGAGAAAAATTATGATTCAAATTTGCAAGAAAGGAAACTAACATAAATTGGGATACCATGCTGATTTTTTTTTTTTTGTTCTTTTTCTTAAGTTTTATATATTATTGTGCTATTTTGCACAAAAGTCATATAGGATACGAGTAGACATGTATCTTTTACGCCGACTGTTTGACTGATCCTCATCTGTAAGGAGTAGCCAAAGTATGAGCCTTTAGGATATACTTTAGGTTCTCCTTAGCTACCTGGTCAATTTTAGACAAAAACAATATTCTGTTATTGGTTCTTATTTAAGGGGCTAATTCAGTGTTTCCGACATTATATTTTAAAATGTTTTGGGAGAAAATCTGAACATTTTAGGTACATGGGTATACAGCCTAAGGTTGAATTTAAAATTAGGAAACCTATATAAAAAGGAAGGATTCTAGGAGTGATAAACAGGATCCACTGGCCATCACACTTAAAAAGTTAAAACAAGAGAGGGAGAAACTTTAACCTGATGAAGAGGAAGCCCATGATCCCCAGGCAACACTCGAGTGGACAAATCCAGCATTGAACTGATTGAAGATTCTGAGCTAAGCAATTGAGCTAATGTCGATGTTTCATCAATCAAATCATCCTTGAACTTTATTAAAAGATTCCTGGAGATTCCGTAGTAAGACTTGATCTGTGATGACCATGGCCATCATTAACAAACCAAACAGATATTTAGTAGCAAGAAATGTGTGTTTCCAGAAAAAAAAAACACTGTAGGATAGGCAGAAATCAGAAATGGAATAAGAAGCTTATTTGAAACTGAAAATATTTAATTTTCAAAATAAGATGTCAAAAACTTCTAATTTACTTGTTTTATTCTCATTTTAACCTTATAGTAAATTTTGAAATGCTTTAAATATACATTCAATTCAAACCAGCTATAATTACTTTAAACACCATTTTTAAATCTTGTGTGGATTTTTGTTGAAAATGATGCTTAGAGAGAATACGAGATAAGAATTGATGCAATTTTGATTCTTTTGCATAGACTACTGTAGTCATTTTACTTACATTTTCATAAATTTTGGAGTTCTTAATCTTGTATCTCATCCAAACCTTGCATCCATATAAGAAAGGAGGGAGTAATTATGAATTGTTTTCTATCCTCAGAGCACCTAGACTATCCAGAAGGTGTTTGGTAAAAATAATAAAAATATATGCACAATTTCATTACTAAATATGCAGAAGTTAGATTTGTGGAAGACTACTGATTAAGAAAATGACACAATGATAGGATGCACTGGCCAAGAGTGCTTTATTTACCAGTCGTCTGGTCTCTTCTGGTCTCGGGTTAAAATCCTCCCTCCCATTAACCAAGTCCATGTACAAGGGAGGTAGCTGCTCAACCAGTGGAAGTATTTGCTTCATAATGGGAGGGCTGAGATTTTCCAGTTGCTTCATAGTCATCTCTGCCTAATCCCACAGTACCATATACTTTATATTAGATGACAGGATTTTTGTTTATGAGGAAACGTTACAAGAGGAAATGCATAAAGTGGACATAAAGGTTATAGAATCCAAGAAGAGAGAGAATAATAAAAGATTAATGAAAATGGAAAAAAACAACTAGATTAATGTGATTTTTTAAATCTTTCATGTCATAGTTTTGCATCCTCCAAAATTGAAACTTGAAAGCACATAATTTCATGAAATCTGGCAACTAAAAAAGTTAAAAACAACATGGCGTACTTAAAAGTCCTCAGATAGACTGCCAAGTCAAGAAAGAATTGAAATAGATGGTACAGAATAAAATTTGAGTAAAGTTGTCTCATGATAGGCACAGAGATTTAGGTTTAAGAAGATATCAATGGAGAAGGGGAATCAAACTGAGTAAGAAAAGGAACTATGCAGTCAAAATATTAGGGAATGGTTCAGCCCTTGAAAGTAATTCATAGAGAAAAAGAAGAAAACTAGGACCAAAATAGAGCACTTTCCAGCAGTTAACTGAATCATGAAAAGAAATTTGATGTCTCAAGAACCATTAAAACAGAATAGTGAATTAAAATCCATGAGCAAAGAAACACAAGATATGTAACTGGAAAATCTCTCCACAATAAAGTGTTATCAATCAATGGTTGGGGCCCCTTTTCTTTAATCCTTTAAACTCATCATCAATAGATCTACAGATCAAACAAATTTCTTGGTCATGCTACATTTATTAGGAGAGCTTATACTTGTCCATCCATGCAGATTAAGAGTCTAATCTCCGATGCCAGCCCCGACTTTACTATATTGACCAATACGCATACAGGACTCATTTGTTATAAGAAATGCTCTTCTCAATTGAGGTTCTGTAAGTGAACTTTGTTCCTCTATTTTTGGTTTTATGCTCTTTTTTATGTTAACCAAAAGTAATCTGACCTTTCTATTCTTTGTTGGTCCGCGCTTCAAAGTTTCTCTCATGTCCTTATCCTCAATGACTATCTATCTCATATCTATTTCTTGACTCTTGACATTTGCTGATCACAAACCTAAGTTCTCAATGTAGAGGCAAACTTTCAACAAAGTTACTTAACAGTAGTTTGGTTGGAGGTCTTCTTCTATGATTTTTTTTTTCTTTCAAGTGCTTCTACCTATTAATTTGCTAAAGGGAAAGAACAGAACCGTCTGCCATTGCTGCTAGCATCCTGAGTGATGCCAATTCACAGAAGCATATCCACGAGCCCTTTGTACATGAATGTGAAGAGACACTTCATGGCCATAAAACTAAAAGAAAGAAACAATGCATGGAAGAACCTAATAAACAACAAAATAAAGTTAGGTTCAAGAAGATAATAATTAAATGAGTATGCCCAAACACCATAATTATATTGCCCTAATTAAAATAGGCATAATGATCAATTTAACCATTGAAGCTGCACTTTTTCTCAGTTTGATCACTCACCTTTCAGTTGTGTCAATTTGACCATTACATGTATAAATTTTTGTCAAATTTCACCAGGTTAAATGACTAAATTGTCATGTTGAAAGTTGAATGGTCAAATTAAAAGAAACGGTGCAACTTTAGTGGTTAAATCAGTATGGAGAATGATCTGGTAAGAATTCGTTTCCCTTTTTCCCATTTTCGTAACCCAGAGACGTGCACATGCAAACAAACCGATGTAGACACACACAAAATGCTCCCTTTTACCTGGAAAATGATCAGACTATCATATTACTGTATAAATTTGCACAGTAAGTAATTTATCATGGCTATATATAGAACTCACCCCAAGGCGAATGGTTGGTGATGAAGCAATCTGTGACAGAAAGGGTCCAATGCTTTGGGCCATTGGTACAAGAACAGGTGAGAATAATGGAATGGCCGAACTTGCTTCCTGAAAAAGGGCAATGTAATTAGATTAGGAAATCCCAAACATCAGGATTTTGGCTTGCAAGATCTAACATCAGCAAGGACATGCGTTGTGCAGAACATAATTCCATTCATTCATCAGAAGGATTTGGTATCTAGAATCAAGGGCATGCAAGATTATTGCAGGTTGGTGTACTTATTTTCCAGTTTTAACTTCTTCTATATGAATGTTTTGATTTTGAGACATAAAGTTTTTCAATCATGACTCATGGGTAAGGACCAACCAAAACATTGGAGCTCTAACTCATTTGTGGCATACTGATGACATCAATTAAATAATAACACTACTTTTAAATGCATCTTGTAGGATACCATCAACTAGCTTCCCAAATATATGATGATGAAGTGAAGGCAAAGGGATGAGAGCTTGAAATTACCTTGTTATTGAATGCCATCAATACATTTCCATTACTATGCACAGCATACCTTGAGCCTGATCATGAATGCCCATAGATTAATTAAGGCTCATTATTCCTGCAGAACAAATCTAAGGGATATACCATAAATTTAGTTCACAATACCAATTAAAAGGTGAATAACAGATCCCAGAGAATGCCCAATTCCAAAAGTAGGAAGATCATGTACCTGCATGATGATAATTACTGAATGTAGATCTGAGAGAGAGAGAGAGGGGGGGGGGGGGGGGGTTTGATAGCCAAAACTCACTTTTTCCTTGAGAAGACGAAGGCACCTATCAAATTTAAACTGCACCTCATCGGCAATAAGGAAATAATCAAATCCACTGGCATAGGGAGTGGCAACCACCAACATACCCCTGCATTACACAGTCAAAAACAAATGCCCAGAACTGAAACTTGTTTTTCAAAGAGATAAATACAAGAAATCAGGATGACAGGAAGAGCTGAATTGAAATTCTGACGACGATAACTGATTGAAAAAATCTGACTAAAACAAAAGTAGAAATCCGAGTGACTCATATGTGAGAAGGAATATCCATTTCAGTGATCATGACACTTATGAAAATTAAAAGAAGAGACACCAAGCTGATGTATGCTTGAGTAGGCAAATGATATACACATAATTTACGGCTAAAAATGGTACCAGAAATATTCAAAAAAAAGTGTGAATCCACTCACTCCTCTGCAAGACGCTCCAGGAACAAACGGTAGGTCAGCTGAGGGGCAGCCCCTACAAATATACCACCAATAAAATGTACAACAGCTGTTGGCTTCAAGTTTCTTGGTCTCAATACCCATGACCCCTGAGATGGTTCAAGGCAAGAATCTAAGGATGGCAACAGATATATGTTCAATAAAACTACTCTAGTTTTTTTTTTTTCTTTTAAATATATATATATATACATATATATATTTTATTCATGCTAACATTTAGAGCAGGAATCAGAAAGTAACCATGTATAAGTTATTTCTTTTAAAGAGTCAAAACAAATCAGAATGAAAAGCTGACAGACTCTACAAGAACAAGAAAAGAAAGACAATACAGGAACAATAAAGGAACAACGGATAATGAATCCCATTTCCAAAAGACCAGTGAAATTTTCAGGAAAGCATGTTACATGCATAATTATTGGATTAGTTCCTCAGCTGACAAACTTATATAGTTCTGTTGTTCAGAGGAGATAGATATTTGTTAAATCAAGGGAAATACAAGTAACCAAATCAAAGGATACCTCAACTTCACTCCAGTTGCTTGAAGTATCCCAAGTCCCTTGAGATTGTTTCACTGTCTCTGTGAGCAATCTGTGAAACAGTGAAAAGAAAGCATTATATCAATTTTATCAATCAACATGAGGAACCTTTAATAAAGCAACCTAAAAATTATGTGAGCATTGCTTTCTACTCCCGGAAATACATTAGTTAAATGCCCGCAAATAACTAGTGAGACAAGACAATATAAAAAAGATACCTCAACTTCACTCCAGTTACTTGAACTACCCTATAGATTCAGGGATACAAACCAACAGTTCGGAACTAACTAAATGATCTTTAGCAAAATCCCCATGAATGAACACAAAAAATATTCTTGTCATTCTTTCAAGCCTATTAGCTATCCAAGCGCCATCCTAAATGAAACATCTTATTTATAAAGAAGCTGAATATGGGGGGACTGTGTTCAGATGTCAGACTTCCTTTCCAGTCAATTAGTGTAATCAGGACATCAAACATCACCCATGCATTAGCAAAAAGAGAGATATTAAATTCCCAGAATTATGTCCTAAAGGAAAATCCTGATGACAAAAAAGGCAAATGAAATCGACAACAGTGTGGAAAATAAAAAGAAGTTAAACTCCTTTGAAGACCCTGTACAGATATTACCATCTATTACTGTTTATCATATTAATTTTAAGACCAGAATGCATAGAAAACTTCAATAGGGAAAGCATCTTCCTATATAAGCACAGGTCACTTGAAAAAGAGACAGATCATCAGACGAATGCAAAGGCTAAACTTCAAAGAGTCTTCTCTTCCTGTCTAAAGATATTGGATCATACCTCAATCTAGGTATGCATAACTATATACCTCAAAACCAACTGTCCTGAAATAAATAAGAGATTAGGTAAATTTTCACTTGCCTAATCCTTCTACGGATATCCAAACAATCTTTACCAACCTTGTCAGCAACCCCAGGAGTCTGGAACTACCGTTTTCCTTCAAACCAAGCCTGACCCAAAAGAAATGTAAAATTAACAATAACAAACCCCTATTGAATGCAATCTGTAGCTTATTCAATACCAAAATCTGCTATTGAATGAGATTATTCATACCAAACACCGATTAAAAAGTTTTAAAATTATTTTACTTAAAAGGACTTACTGCAACCATTTCACATGGGTTGGTCTCTGCCAAATGTTGTCTCCTGCAACAGCAATAGGAGATCCCTTATTCAAGTCAAACTGAATTTAAATGGTCTTACTTCCTTTTCATTGGCCATTGAATCAACAAAAGACACATTCCTTATACTTCCTGAAGAATAGAATCCTATTTAGTAATCCACAAATCAGTAAGAGAACAAGGCCATTAGAAACCATCACTTGCTTTATTGTTCAGAGTAGGCTTTTTTGGATCTTCAACATCATCTAAAGTTTCCTTGTTCCACAGGTATGACAAGTTTTTAATAATTCTAGACCTTCCAAACCCTTAGTGTCACACACCATCAGTCACTGTCACTCTTCCAGTTTCTCTAAAAAGAAATTTTTAAGTTCTATACAATTATTAGTTCAGAAAGAGAAAAATGAAAAGGAAAAGGAAAGACAGTAGGATCCTTTTCAGATTCCCAAAGTTCTTCCAGCCACCCAATTGCAGTGAAAATTGAATGCCATATGGTAGACAACCACTTTTCATTTTGAAGGAAATTGCATTCAATATTCAAGAAGAAAGGCAAAACGGGAATGGCTATAAAGCCAATTCTGTTGCCAAAGGCAAAATTATTTTTATATAATTAGAAACAAACGATTTGTTTATAAAAGAACTTAAATGCAGGTGAAAAATAGATACTGCCAAGTCAGGTTACCATTTAAAAGAGAAAAATCTCTCTAGATCTGCAAGACCTAACTTCTAATGAAAAGACCAAAATTCTCATACTAAAGCCAATAAACTCTACTTTTGAAGTCTTAGCACCACCAAAAGGAATGACAAAATTAGATTTAATTACTTATTCTTCAATTCAAACTAAAGAAAGTGTTGTGACTTTGATCAAAGGTCAGGAATATAACCCTTATTCAGAATACAGATTAACCTTTAGCATGATCCTGGTGACCTTGTCCTTCTTTATTGTCAAGAAAATGATATTAATTATAACTAAAATAAAGACGTAACTGAAAGAATCCGAAACTTGAGTTTCTGGTTACTGCAAGAACTGTTTGTTTCATTTATGAGTTAATAGTGGACTCAGATGGCCAAAACATTAAAGACAGTGTTCGATGACCAGTGCACCATTCACCCCCAAGTGTTGAATACGTCAGCAAAGGAACAACATTTAACGAATGAACTAAGGGAAGTAATGCGTAAGCGTCCTAGTAACCAAAATTTGAGGAGCAAAAATTTTAAATAAAACATATGTAACAGTATAAGAATCTCAAACTGCCTTCATAAGTGCAGATATAACTACCCAGCTTATTTGTTAGGATTATCAAGTGCACAAAGACGGATAATAAGCCCAAAAATGTGTGCTTGCCATTTCCGAAACAAGAAGTTGAACATCCAAAAATTGATCAGATAAAATTGTTTGGGTTTAGGAAGAAGAATTATTTAGTTGATTGCTTCAAAGAACCGTAAATTAACAAGAGAGTACCTTTCGATGTCTCTGTAAAGTTGAATTCCTGTTCGATCACTTTGAGTGTCACCAAAGTCATCTTTATCTTTGGCGAGGCGGCAGATTCTGTTGCACAACATGGAAGTGGGTTTGGGATTCCTAAAGAGTACTAAGGGTACGCTTCTCCGCGATGAAGAAGAAATTGATTCCAAGTGGTATGGGCAAGCACCAACGTGCACGCTCGGCCTCCACCACCAATTCGCCATCTAGGAAAACTGCTATGCCTTCGCTTAATTGACCCTCGGCTTGTAAAATGGAAGTTAAAGGTCAGAAGTTAGTTTTTTATTTTCCCCTTTTCTTTGTGTTGCTGGAATATGTTTAAAGAGTTGGAAGTTTAGGAACGATGCCAAAATAACTACTGCCAATTATTGTAAAAAAAAATTATGGACGGTATTTGCTTTGAAAACATTAGAAAGTTAGATTATTTTATTGGTTCCTCCTAAAAAATTATTCACATCAACTAAAAAAAATCACACTTGGAGGTTTTTTCTTTTTTGGAAGAATAAAAACGTAATAGAAATCAATGACAAATAAGTAAATATATATTGTGATGGAAAAAAAAAAGATATGTATATATATATTGTATGTAGAATATAAGAATAACAACATATTTCATCTTTGAAAGTAAGAAAACAAAATTATTTAGTGATGGAAAATCAATTTTGTATTTTGTTATCAAAATTTTATGTAAATAACTTATATTTTCATCAAATTTTTATTTTTTCAGTTGTAAATATTGTTGTAAAATTGAATATCATATTAAGGTTATTAGTTTTGTATATATTATAAAAACTCTCCGTTACTAAATATAATGTACAAATTTTCATTTTAAAAAAGATTAAAATAATATACAAATTTTTTAAAAAATATTCTTATTTATATACTAATCAAATTAACAATATATATA
>JAOXNR010000014.1:7873-27229 GCA_028571225.1 Parsonsia alboflavescens
TCCTGTTGCCGATGCCTACTCCTCAACCATAGCTTACCGATGACGAGAGACCAACGGATCAAGCAAGCTCGAACTTACCTACCTACGTCATGAGTTTTGTTCGCCCATTCATTATCTACGTATCTTCCTAGAATGGAAGAATATATATATATATATATTCCGTACTCATCCTTTTGAAATTTGAAAAGAGGGCTTTGCTCTTGCTAGTCACTATCCTTTTGTACCTCCTAAAACTACGTCGTGAAGAGGATGCTTGATGCTGCTACTTTAGCATGTATCTTTGGATCTGATGTGGTCTCGCGGTCCAGTGCTGAATCAGAGAGTATCGCTCAGTTGCCTTTGCAGTAGCTTTCACTTATTGGCTTAAGTATCTTCTTCGTGATCTTGGAGTTTTTATTACTTCTCCTCTCACAGTCTAATGTAAGTGAGACATATTAGGCTGCTAATCCTGTATTTTCATACTCGTACCAAGGCGTTGAGCTATCGAATTAGCCTCTTACTAGAGGGTTCTGCAGCAATCACTAGATCTGTCGGGAAACCCTCATGTGTAGGAGATCTGAAGTGTAATTAAAAGCAGGTAAAGCAGCGAAAAACGGACATCGAGCAAGGAAGACGAAAAGACAACTACCGATCTTTCTCTTAGAAGAAGGAGCGTAGGAAGTCTTGGTTGAGCACTAAGAAGTGGTTGTATCTTTCTTAAGAATATAGGAAATCTTTCGTTTGGTGAAGTACTGTCCGAAGCTTCCCCTATATGGGCATGCACTACTTCCATAAAAAGTCAGGGAAGCCGCTTAGAAGAGAACACATTTGCCTTACAATGGAAGGTAGACTGATAGATAAACTTTTGCAAGTCTTTCTTTTCTATATTTATATTAAGGAAGATACAAGGAGAGAGTAGTAGCTCGAGCAAAGCGAAAGGAATTCCTTTTATATTTTTATACCTACTACTGGAATCGAAACTCAAGCTAACCAGTAGTTCCTCCGGGAACGTAGTCGCTTTAGCGAAGCTTATGGGCTGAGAACTTGGATGAATCACCTGTGGTTCCTTCCCCAAGACTGATTTTCTTTATGTACGAGAAATGAAATGGGAAAGGCGAATAAAAAAGAGAATAGAAGAGTAGATACCCTGGAAGCGGGGCAAGGAATCGTGACAAAGGCTGAACCAACAATTTCTTTCATTGGCGTACGTCCCTCCTTTGAGGAAGGTTATGCCCTAGCTTCAATCGTCTTAGATCGAGCCATGTAAGTAGTTATAAAGACTGATCCAGTTTGGAAGGAATAAAAGTCAATTCAAAAGGTAACCAGAGCCAGAGCCGACGGAACCACGCCTTCCTTCCTGCTTTATGAGAGATGAGAGAGAGGTCTTCACTTCAACAAGGCGGAGAATGCTCTTGGCAAGGGGGTCTTTTTCTAGGCCCTCACGGATGTGGCTGACTATGGTGCCTTCAACACGGCTTTCTGAGGTTGCAGGCACGAGCCTTAGCGCCATCAGTTCAGTTGTTTCGCATCGGCAACCACCCGGCCTTTCTTTTCTTATTCACTAAGGAAAGGAAATAAGATCTCAATATCGAAAGATATATGATCGGGTACAAGGAGCGGTGTCGTATGGATGTTTTTCTGAGGCGGAGTCCCACCCTCCCTTTATTGGTTGACGGGACTTCCCCAGTGTCATCATCGACATGTTCATAGAACGTCTCACCCCTTTTGAATAAGAAAGGATGTTCGCACTTTAGGGTATTTAACCTTCTTCATCGAAGGCTTGCATTGATAGGGAACCTTTCTATCTAACTGGCAGTAGCATGATTGGACCTAAACCTTTATACAGGCTTGCTTCTTAGACGTATCCGTACAGCAGGAAGTAGCTTGTAGGTCAGTATCCGACTTTCCCTTAGCCATCTTATTTAGATCCTCAACTACCATACCAGTTGGGAATGGAGTTTAGTCAAAGGCACACAGCCTTGAAGACCCGAGCCCATTTCTTCAAGTAAAGGCTGGAAGGCCCGATCAAACTCCTGTTCCAAGAACGTTTTTACTGAAGCTCATTCCTGAAGTCTTTGGCCAGTAGCCTCATAACATCAAAGGAAAGAGAAGAAGAGGAGTCGATCTTGGGAAGAAGAAGATGTTGATTATAGCTGCTTCCCGGACTTTCATCAATGGTTGAAAAGACAGAGAATCTCCCAAAAAGAAAAGTAGCTTAGGTAGAGTTGAGCTCTCCATTGCAGGAAGACGAGATCGATGTCTTCTGATGGAAGCGAGGGCGTGAAGGATAGAATAGTAACTTGAGCGAAGCTAAAGGTACGAATAGTAGTCGTAGCAGCACAAGCAAGACAAGAGAGGGCGCAAGGAGTCATGTATAGCTGTCTATCTGTATGCGAAGGAAGTTAGAAGATTGGCCAAGAAGAGTGGGTATTTGTATTTCTTTGTTGCGCTTTACTTGAAGCAATGCGCATGTTCACTCCAATAAGGCCTATGGGGGATCGCATCCCTCCTGCCCTTATACCATTCCCCATCTCTCTTACCCGTCAGGGTTACCCGCGCATCATTCCTGCATTTATCCGTTTGCAGATGTATCGGGGTGATGAGAAGGCGGATCTACTAGTTAAATGTTGGTTATCTTTCTTTTCGCTGGCTAGGATTATCCTAGTGGCGCCAAAGGTGACTGTTACTTCCAAACTATTTGAATCAATAGTTTCACCTCGCTCTGATCCGGATCGGTCAGATATCGCAGTCAACCGTGTAGCAGAAGTGTTACCGGCATTGATTAAGCGGTACACCCCGTGGATTACACGTATTCCTCTTCATCACGGGATTACGTGGGAACCTACCTTACAGTACAGGCTTTGCCTTCTTGCTCACAATTAACCAAATACTTTTTCTCGAAGGGAGTTAAGCCTACTTTAGCGAAGGCTAAATCCTGCTTCAATGTAGAAGCTCTTTGTGACCACACTACAAAATCTTTCGTTTCCTATGGTCTTTCGATCGCTTCAAAGCGGGGGGATACGCTTCGCTTTTTCTTTTCCTTCAAGGAGATTCCCTTGGCAGTGCCCCATGCTAGTAATGAACCTGGTAATAGAAATATGCTCAAGCAACCCCACCGCGTTGAGATCACACCTTCCTCTCGCTTTGCTTCGAGTGACCCAAGCCCTCGGATGGAAAGGCTAACTCGACCGCAGGGAGAGGGGAGAGGAGCACATAGAGGAGCAGTCCGGTTATAAGGACTTTGTGAGGGATAGCTTTCAGCTGGATCGAGCTCTCATGCTGATCGGAGGAATGCCAATCTCTCTTTCTTTTCTGAGAAAGCACTCTTTTTTCTCTTTGTTGCAAAGTCGTCTTATGAATCCCTTCTTCGATGCGGGAGGTGTTAGCGAGTTGAAAAGCTGTTGGGAAGACAGAGACGAGGGAATAAAGTGCCAATTGATGCTATGCTATGAAAGTGCTCTTATTAGCTTAGGAATTAGATTCAATAGGAAGCCTTCCTTTCCACGAGAGGAGTACACATGGATACTTTAGGTAGTACGGGCTCAGGAGCGAAGGTTGGGTTCTTGGTGATGAGGGTGATTCTGCAGGTTTAGACGATGAGTGAAGGCCTGCTGCAGGCCCATTTGCCCATTTAGGCGGTGGTACAGTCGTTCTGGGTAATTTTTCCTTATACACAGCCTGGTTCATTCCTGCGGCATTAGCACGGCCCCAGCACCACAACCCAGCTGAAAAACCCTTACTAATATATGGCGCGCGGGAGCACAACGGCTTACTCCACAATAGGGCCAAGCAGGGCTATAGGGATGGAAACAACCCTATGGTATGGCATCCTTGCCAGGGGGAAGGGATCTTGTCGAGAAGGCGACTCAATAAAAGAAGGAACTCATAAGAATAAGACGCCGCCGACTCTCTACGAGAGAGATGCTAACAAAAGAAGCGCGAGACTGAGCAGCTAAGAACGCGGGACTACTGAGCAAGACAAGAGCAAATCGAGTATGAGCAAAATCCATGAAGCGATCCACCTCGCTCTAGCCGCCAAAAAGGGAATGGGATTTTTTACGCATAGCACGGGATGAGCTCCTAAGCCGACGGGGACATATCTCAACTACATACACTACTGTGGGTGGAGCTAGCCAAAGAAGGAATTGGACTAATGCATACCACAGTAGCAGGTGAGGAATGACTCGTGGACGATGCTAGCAGCCGAAGGGAGGCACAGAATGAGAGCTGAGAGCAGTAGGGGCGAAAGAGCCATTCGTTTCTATCGGATATACCATTAAACTCGATAGACCGATCGAATACTCAGGGCAGACCGAAGATAGCAAACCAGTGGCAGAACTAAGTGGAATAGATGGCTAAGCCGTAAGGAAAATGCAACGAGAGTACTTTTGACGCAAACGAGAGCAGTAGTTACTCGACGCAAATAGGAGTACTCGACCTATGAGAGGAAGAGTATTGCATAAGTGCATTCCTGTTTGCTAGAGCTGTGTGCCGCTTGAGGTGAAAGTCCGGGTTACTGTTTACTGCTATTTACCTTAAGCAGTGGCCCTTCAGAGGTTTTATGGGGACGATAGATCTCCCCATGAACTCTCTACACCTCAAGTTTCGCTGACGAGGTCGGGGTTACCTCGCAGCATCCACCCTACCTTCTCCAGATGGTTGCGCAGAGTAACACCCACAAGAGATGGTATCGTTATGACATTTCTTATTATATGTTATATCCAACTACACCTGAGATCGACCAAGCAACGGAAACGGAACCTTTCACGAGAGAGAAGAGTCATATATCATATTAAAATAATACGTCTAAGCAGAACTTATAATCGAGGCCAATATGCTTTATGCCACAAGCAAGCAAATACCACCCTATGAAATTAGGCATAGAACAGAGCCACTAAGTTCGGGGAGGACCGCTCCTCACAGCTCCTTCTTACTACCGCTTCAAACGAGAGGCACGAGCTACCGGCACTCTTTCGGGCCTTGTGTCGCTCAATATACCCGTCTGCCCGCCAGAGCCCGTGCGCCGTTGAGAAGCGATGCCCGCTCCGGCACCTCATTTACGGGGCTTTGAACTATAGCACTTCCTTCAAAGTATGGATCGCCGCGGGGCCCTCGAAAGAAGATGGCATACCACGCAACCTTAGAAGCCATGACTGCACCCATCTACGAAGAATCAACCATTCTAAAAGGTGGACCTCCTCTGGGGTAAGCTTCAGATCCTGTTGAGGAAGCTCCCTACGCAAGAGGTCAACAATGACATAAGGATCTATAGGCCCTGACCTTTCTTCGGTCAAGGTATGAAGTCACTAACCCACCTGAGGCTGCCAGCGCATGCTATAAAAGAGAGCTAGATCTCTTGTCTTCCAAGAGAATGCACGGATACAAAATATACCAAATAATTGAAATAGAGCGAAGCGAAAGAATAGCGTATAGAAAGAATCCTAAGCAAGGGCTTAGACTCTCTTTAGCTGGAATATATCCCTGATATGGTCTTAGAGAAGAGCTCGCTCTAATGTATCTACGCTATTATATTAGCCGATAATAGCAGTCTTAGTCTTCTGGGACTAGTAGCTCTCCCCATTCGAGAATCCTAGCTTAAGATCTACTGGATGGAGGTTTTACAGCCAGTAATGGTAGATGCAAAAGCGGAAAAGTCATTGCACAGGGTATATTAATCCAGGAGATACTATTTAAGTAAGTGAGTTGACCGCCCCACCCAGAGTTTCCCCAGGTTAGTTTCCCGCCAACTGTATCACAGCAAGATATGACGGATAAACTTGATCAATCGAAAAGGTAGCAGCTTCTTGCTTACTTACTTGTTAGAGTAAGGCCTGACACTTCGACAGTAAGTCACTACCTTTTAGATTTAGATAGAGAGAGCCTTTATCTAGAGCTAGAGATAGGCCCAAAGTCTTATGTATGATGGTGTGGTGGTCTCAAGGCTTACCCCCGGAAAGACAAGACCACTCCCTGCTCGAGGAAGGTAGTCACTAGAGCGAAGCTTTAAGTTGGTTTAGGCCCCGAGCCTGGACAAAGAAAGATGTGCCACATATACCACCAGTGATGTAACCTGACTCAATTACCATCCTATTACTAGGAGAATCGATCGAGGATACTAAATCGAAGATCTTCCACAGACGATCGAATTGAATTAGTTCAGGATCACTCTTTTGAGCTTTCCCATGAGTCATAACCTACGGACCTTCGAAGATGGATTTGATGGTAGCATCCGGATTGCTAGTGGTAACGGCGTACCAACTAACATAAGGTAACCAACTCTGCATCCGGAGGGATCACTCGAGAAAATCTCTTGTGCCTTCCGATAGGTGGAGCTCATCCGGAGCAAGCTTAAGCTCGCGAGGACGAAGCTCATGTCTTAGGTAGTTAATAAGAAGACCCTTGACATTAGGATGAAGAGGTAATCCCCTCCCGGTCAAGAGGGAGGTTGGCGTACATAGCCCGAAGCCTTGAAAGCCTGACTTGAAATAATTCTCCAGACGATGATCCCCTATTGGCTTGTGGCTTGGCTCCATAGCGTAAGGTAAAAAAAGGTCTTTCTTTCCATAAGCTTCGCTAAAGCGACTACATACCTCTAATCTATCTACGCCGCGAGATTCTTACTGAGAAATGAACCTTTCACTTCTCATATGGTATGGGGAATCATCCACATGATGACGATAAAAGGCATGAGAAGCCCCTTCCAACAGAGCGAAGTCAGACATTGCATTTCCAGTTAGCGTAGTTGGCCAGTTCCCTACTATACCTGACCCTAGCTTCAAGCTAACCTGACCTAGTGGCATTTCTTCTCTTCCCTCCTCTTTCTATTCGACCTTAAGTAGTACAGGCATGCCCCTTTCCCTGCCTCCCCTTCTCCCTACGGAGAAAGGGAGACTTACATTAAAGGGCTTACGCCGGTTGAACCCCGGGATGATTAAAAGGAGAGATGGGGGCCTTTCTGATAGGCGAAGGGCCTATGCAATGAATAAAGAATTGTTTTCTTCCCTGTGCGATTCCTCCCCTATGCAGTGCTCTCTGTGCCACCTCTCCCCAATGCCCCGAAGGACAGAGGGAGGAGGCGAAGCCAGCCGTTGGCACTGTGAGAGGGACTTAACCAGCAAGCAAAAAGAAGTGAACCTTACTCATACGATAGGGCACCTAGACCTCAAAACAAGAGGAGAAAGAAAGAACTGAAGTGAAGGGCTGGACATCGAAGGCAAAACATTTAGGAATCAAAAGACCTTCCTTGTATGGAAACCTGCTTTTGCCCTCCCCTCCTGCTTGCCTAACAGAGCTCTTTCTCATCCAACCATGGGATTACCCGCTCTTTTGACTCCTATTCCAGAATACCAGCTTTCGACCTTGTTTGATGTGAGTACAGTGCTTTAAGGAGAGGGAAGATCCTCTCTAGCTGTCCTATCGCTCGACCTAGAGCCAGCTTTCCAATAAGGTATAGTAAACGAAGCGGTAAGGAATGTAAGAGTTGGATCTGACCCAACCCATGCTGATTATCGGACACAGCAATCAGTCTTTGGTCCCTTTAGGACATCTAATTATCCTAAACGGAAGAATAAAACTTCGTTTCGTATAGGTTCCATTCACATTATTCACAAAAGAGATCGCTTTCGCATCCTTATTTATCGTAATAATTTGAGTTCAAAGCCTTACGCAATCAAGAGATTTATTGGGTTTACCAAGACTTCCATATAAGATGCTCCTACTCCCAAGAACAGAAGCAGACCACCAAGTCATTATCGGTCTTAGGGTTAACTTAAATTACCGGATACTAAGAATATAGGCTTCTGCTAATAACAGTTGATCAGGCGCATGTGCAAATAGAACACCAATCAACTCATTCCAAAGCAAACCCCATTCCTTCGATCGGTTCTGAACATTCTTCCTGTCCGGGGTATCTTGCTCTTCTTCCTTAAGTTATGAGGTCGGCTAGGAACAGGGTTAAATCGAGAAATGCGGTTCCTCCGGGCCATTGAAAATGAATCTTATCTGTTGGAACGGAATTCAGAGAGTCAGATTATTCATTCTTTCAATGATGCATATGGCATATAGTTTAGTCTATTCTATTGTGATAAGATAATAGCTAACCTATCGCGCCTATTATATGAATTGGGTACTCAACAACCTTTAAGCCCTTCGGTTCATTCCTTTCGACTAGTGCTATGAGTTTCCACCTCTCCTTGCTAAGATCTTCTTTTTCTATACTAACTGGACTTTACCGCTTTAAAGAAGAACGGAAGTCAAAGCTTTCGGTGAACCTCCTTCTTTCATACTTTCCTGTTTAGTCGAGTAGTTTTAAACCTGGGAACTTCCTGCCGGGACGGGATTTACCCTTATGATTGGGAATGGCTACTGTGCATGCTATATATGTATATATAATATATAATAGAGAAAGAAAGCACAGGATAGATACATACCATAGGAGAGTAGGGAGCTGGAAAAAGACTCGTCTTTGAAGTCAGCCCAGTTGGCACTGGCTTTGAGTTCCTTTTAAGGAAGGCTTGACCCGCGTATCTAAGCTCGGCTAGAAGCTTAATTAAGGCCCATCAAAGGGATGCCATAGGGAACCCACCGAATTTGCTACTGCTTTTAGCACAACTGCTTTGTTGAGGAGGTTGTCAATCTTTTGTTAAGAAACAATGAGAACAAGTAAACTAGGTTTTCAATCCATAAGCTTCGCTAAAGCGACTACGTTCCTCGGCTGGCCTATTCGTCAACTTGACGTTAAGAACGCCTTTCTGCCTGGGAGATTCAAAGTATTGATTGGTGCTTTCTTTGACTGGGTTGGTAGTGCTGCAGTGCTGCGATGCTTCTTTATGGATCACAGTTCTTCGTGAAGCGGCATACCTTGATAGAATTCCTTTGGATCCATGCCCGTAACCTGTTCTCGGTGCGGACGCGGACATTGCTTTCAATTGCGGCAGAAATAGGTCGTTCTACCGTCCAAAGGAAGAAGGTAGTGTAGCTTTCGGCTCGTGAAGCTGATGATATCCTAGATTTTGAATTCCGGAAAGAGAACACAGCCTTTCTAGTACCTGAGATACATGCTGATTCAATCAGTCGTGGATTCTTTATTGACTCCGTTCGTAGCGCGTTGATCTCGAAATAGAAGTCGTGTGAATGGATTGGTTGTTTTTGGTGCGCTAGTTTCATAGTGTAAATGCTGCTTCATCCTTTTCTCTACCCACTACAGGTGGCGTGAAGGAAGATGTCCCTGTACCAATAACATTCTTTAATCTACTTGCGTAGAGCTGCTTTCTCCAAAGTTACACTATCTTTATAGATAATATTTGGAGTTCTCCAAAAGCATGAACTTATGGGGCTAGGCTATTAGTTGTTTTGGTTCTTTCTGCTTGGTAGATGAACTAAGTGTCGTGCTTTAGCCGAGCCGTTTCAGTAGGTTCCACAATTGAGCTCTTAGGTGATGCCTCCCTCCTACTCCTAAGTAAAGGGGGAGTTACGCACAAGAGAAGAGGAACATAAAACCTTACCAAGTACTGATCGATGCCAAGTCGAATAAAGTGATCACTAGTTAGCGAAGCTACTAAGAACCGATCGGCTGCTCTTTCTGCGATGAAAGCCGTCGTAGCAACAGAGGAAGAACTAGTACTATACCCATTATCTATATCTATTCCCCCTCTCCATTGAATGAAATGACGTAGATAGAGAAAGAAGCTTCCAATCCCAGTTGGAGTACGTAGTGGTTCAGATAAGGACACGTCGCTTCTTTTCCAGCGCCCTAGCCAAGCTGAAAGTCGAACGGACTTAATCTCCGGAATAAGGCAATCCTTATTAGAATATTCCAACATAAGCATAAGACAGCAAAGTGTTGTTCATCGAAAGAATGCCCCGGGAAGAACCTCGATTCCAAACCGAGCTCACAAGTGAACGAGATATGGAGATGGCGACTGAAGTTGCCATTCTTAGGTAATTCCAAGCTTCACGCAGGTGCGCTTCGCTCGGCCACATGATGAACATGTTTTAAGCTAACTGCATATCGAGCGCTGGTCACTCGTTCCTCGCTTGTTCCAATCCTAGTCAAGAGCTTCAGATCCGATTCTACACTACATACGATATTCCATTCCGGCCCTCACTAGCTCTTCGCTTGGTTGTACAAAGAGCATGCCCGAGGGGCTACCACGCTCACCGCGCACTTGCATCACCACCTGAGCTTCGCTACCGCTTCGCCCAGCTCCTACGCCTACCACGAATCTTGAATCATCACGTGGCTGCTAAAGCAAGCTAAGCTTCACACGGCCCTGAGGAAGCCAAAAGAAAAGACCCTCTCACGGCCGAAGGCTCCGCAACACGTTGGAGAACTTTTTGATCCCGCCCTAAAACGCCCATTTTCCTAGAGTTCCGAAGTGATCCTCATTCTCACCGCAGCCTTCTTAAGTTAAGCCGAAAGAAAGCCGGGCAAGAATCGCATTGGTAGTACGAAGGGGAGCAGAATCGTATCTGGCAGTGGTTCTTCGGATCGATCACAGATTCTCGGCCCCGTCGTTTGGCTTCCACTCCAGTTGACCTCTCTCTCTTGTTCTCTCCCCCCCTTACACAACCGGGTGGAGGACTCATGTAAACTTCTTCTTGTAGGTCCCCGTTCAGGAAGGCATTTTTTTAGTCAAATCGCATTGATGCCTAAAGGCTTTGACATAGGAAATAAAGAGTTAAGTTATGCCTACGGGAATTCCTCATTTCATCTGTTTAATAACTAAGAATGAATTTAAGTTATGCCGTAATCGTCGCTTATGCTTCTCCCTATGGTAAATCTTAAACTCACTATTATTGAATAGAATCTCAGAGAAAGAAGTAGTTTCGATATCTTCGATATCTCCGTAGGCGGAGTGAAATCTTCATTTCTTCCGTTTTCAAATAGTCGGTGAGGAGAGTTAAGATTGGCTTACAGTTCATACTTAATGCTTTTCTTTATCATTAACCTCATCACCTTCATCATCACTTAGAAAAGTGATAGACAGACATGAAGCTTTAATAAGTTTAGGCCTCGTTCATGGAATGAGCATCTATTACTTCATCTTTGATGCTACCTCCGTTCCAAGATCTTTCAACGCGTTGATTTCCTACTAAAGAAACTGGGCTTCTATCAGAAGTTTGATCATTGGAAAGGGTCGAAAACTCTCGCTTTATGCTTGAGAAAGAGCCTTCCCGGCGATCTGCTTCATTTATTGAAGGTTTGCAAGGAAGACAACTGAATACCGGGAATTAAAAGAGAAGGATTTCCAGAGGTCCTGGCATTGAACCCGCCTATCCTAAGTATGAGTTGGGAGAGCGAGATAGAGACAAAGACCCAATGGACGTTCCCCTGCCCTCTCTCTCGATGTGGTACCTTTCACTCTGCTCTGTCAAAACTTTCTCGCAATGCCGGAAGGTAGAGCAGCTTCAAGGTCTTCGGAAACGAGTTCAACTGCTTGACCCAAGTGGAGATCAAAGAGCTGCATCTCAATCTACGCAATTTTCCT
The DNA here is from genome assembly GCA_028571225.1 of Parsonsia alboflavescens. Taxonomy (NCBI): domain Eukaryota; kingdom Viridiplantae; phylum Streptophyta; class Magnoliopsida; order Gentianales; family Apocynaceae; genus Parsonsia; species Parsonsia alboflavescens. The sequence continues at coordinate 19,342 of JAOXNR010000014.1, forward strand.
TTCTGGATTTGAAGGAAGGTGGGCTTGAAGTAAAAGAAAGAAGCCCCCTACGATGACTCATCGAATTTCCTAGCCAGGGAGAAAGCTATCAGAAAGAAAGCCAATGAGCTAATGATGACTAGCCTTTGAAGGCCGGGCCAAGGCAAGGAATGCGAGAACAAGGGAGGTCCCACTTTGACTGTATTCAAAAAAGCAAGCTCAGATTCATCAGATCAGTAACTAGCTGTCGGAGTAGAGGACTGTCCTAGCCGTCGGAGATTAAGAATGATACTAGGTGAATGGAATGGTCCGGGATAGAGGATCAAGATACTGTCATTTCTCTTAACGCCTGAACTCCTCAAACCAACCAATCCAGGAAACCACTCTCTGATAGACGCCATTGGCATATCCGTCTTGTTCCCAACCTTGAGGAGGGATGGGGAGTGAAAAAGAGAGGAAGAGTCTGGCCCAACCAATAACGATAGAAGAGGAATTCCCACTATAGAATCAAAGAGAAGCGATAGCCGCTCAAACAAAAGAAAGTGAGAGGTGCGAAGCAGCTCGAGCATAGCGAGAGGAACGTAGTCGCTTTAGCGAAGCTTATGGAGCGACCAATGAAAATAGAGTTACAAGTTCTAGGGCGAAGGACTCTGATCCTGGGTTTTTTGAACATCAAGCTTGTGGACAGGCCTCTCTCTTCCTTCTTGCTTCACACCAGCTATTGACCCAATTAACTTAAGAAACCAGCCAAGCAATGGCCTTGTTATTTATAAGGGTGTGGCTATGCCGTGTTCTCGGTGTATGCGTGAAGTGAATCTTCTATACCGTCCATAGTTTGCGGGCAATTCATCTTCATGCATTTTGGACCGTTGTCGCTGGAGATTGCACTTTGTGCTAGGCTTCCGCTGTCGGTCCGGCCCGGATGCTGAAACTGAACGTACTTTTGTTAGTCATTCTGGTTGTATCGACTTGCGTCTGTCCCTCTGTCTCTGATCCTTTCAAGCATAGAATGAAGGGAGTGGGGATTGCTGGGTTTCAGCTGGTTTCTGTGCTCTTAAGGTTCGATCTCTTCTCTTCTAGGGCCAACGCGCCTATTCAATTACATTCCCTTCCCTTTCCCCTTCTTGGGTGAACCTCTTCCATTGCCTTAATCCAGGAATGCTGATGTCTCGTCCTGACATGGGTTTCCCTCCCTAAAGGGTTTAATGGAACATGCCTAGGGCAGAGAAAGGGAAGTTTCTCTAGCCCGAAGGGCAAAAAAACCTTAAGCTTAAGATAGGGTACTTCGTGGTCGTATTTTAGTCTAAGCGAGTGAATGGCTTTCCTGGTCTATTTCCATTGCCCTATGGTGCATTCCCTCTTCCGTTAGTTGTTGAAATGTCTTATGTAAGTGAAAGCCTTATCCGCCGTTGGTGCTTTAGTTGTAGTAGGTGTGGAGGAAGCCTATCGAAGGAACTGACGGGGGAAGCGTTGTACTCCATCCCTTGAATGAGTGTGCTTGCTTTGATACAATATAATTTAATATCGTACAAGCCAATAAGAGCGAATCGTTGCTGTAGTCGATTGCTCCGGAATTGGACACCTTCGCCTGCACCACAATAGTAATATTAGAGAGTCAAGACGAGAAAGAACTCTATAAAAGAGGTTTTCAATCCATAAGCTTCGCTAAAGCGACTACGTTCCTGGATTGCTATTTCGAAGCAAAGCGCCACGGAATCGATCAAAGAACTCAAACTAGGCTCACAGCAGAGTTAGCACTACGGTACTTTACTACGCTATTCAAAGCAAGTATGGCTTCTCCCGTTCGTTCTATTCTCTTTTCTTTTTCCTTTAGACTCCCTTCGTTCTACGAACCCTTAGTCGATCGTGATCTCGCCCTCCTTGTTCTTTTTGTTCTATTATACTCTTCTTTCTACGCTCGAACTCCTCTGCTAAATTCATTCTTTCCGGTTAGGCAATTCCAAAGACTAAATGGTAGGGGAGGTCTCCCTAAATAGATATCTAATAGGAAGGAGTAGTCCATGGGATGTAGAAGTAAGTGTTTCGATAGAGCGCATCTGATTCCCTTATAAAATCTCTATTCTTTTCTTTCCGGTCTGCTCCCCTTTCTTAATTCTAAGTCAAGCAAGAGGAAGGACTAGTCCATCCCATGGACTACGAAGTGTATCGATCAAGCGAATAAACTCCTAAGCGTTGGCATGCAAGAGACTCGGAGAAGGTTACTTTGATCGTCTTAGAGTAGCACTGCTAAAGGAAAGAGAGTGGGTGAGCGGAGAATAAGATCTAACTCGATGGAAGTTGTTATTTAGCCGATCCCTTGATGATTCGTCTAGCAAGTATCTAGCCTCCCGGATGAGATTTTCATCACTGAACTACTGATCGTAAAGCATTTCGCCAGAGAGAGGTCAGCTCCAGTGCAAGCATCACATATTATAGCCTCATTCAGAGAAGTGGGCATACAATGTCCTAAGAGAGAGAGAAAAGCACTCTAGAAAGAGAGAATAAGGCACAGGTGATCAGCTAGCTAAAGCGCGAGATAGCTATTGAGGTCAAATAAAAAGAAAGTGTACGCACTGGTGAATGGAATGACTTCAGCTACTGACTTGAGTCATAGTGAAAAAGATTTTTCTGAGCTATTCGAATCAGTAAATAGTTTAAGTTCAGAAGTAGTATAGTTTCCCTCGGCCATTGAGGGGCAGGTTAGGTGATAAGAGAAAGAAGCTAGGGAGCGGGTAAGCGAGGCCGCTAAGGGCTATGGTTGTTGGTTGCGATGAGTTCGCTTCGGGTATGAATAAAACCCGGCGGGTCTAGGAGAATAAATAAGAGCTTCTTCGAGTCTAGCTTTCGGTAGCCTTTTTCCCGTGATCTTCCATCTTGGCTATGATTGTGACTCCCAATCACTATACTATAGTTGCTTTACTAAGAGAAGACAGTGCTGTTATGGAAGCGAGAGAAGCCAAAGGGGAAGAACTTCACGAGAAGCGGAAGACAAAGCGAGAGGAATGAGTCGCTCAGGAAGCTACTACTGATCCCAGACCTGCACCAACATACGGCTAAATACCAATGGAAAATACTCGCATATGGATGTTATAAACAATAGTGTAAAAGAACTCCCAGGGATAAAAGGATAAGTAAGGGGCTATTACGGAGGTGACAGGGGTTACGAGTCACTTGATCAGACTTTCGCTACCTGCAGGACTAAAGGTCACTAAGCGATCCTTCACCTTCCTTACTCTATCAAGTAAGTACTTTCAGTCCTTAGCTGCGTATCCGGTCTTGGGAGTCAAGTAAGGGCATGGCTTAAGCCAGCTCCAGCTCATCACCCTAGGGTGAGGTATCATAATAGAGTAAGGACAGAACGATTAGCTTAGCAGTGAAAAAGAATCCTTCAATCAGCCCCAGAGCTGGGAGTTCTCCTTCTAGGTTTCGGAATAGAAGGAAGGAGGCTCCCGGGAGGTCAGTTTCAGTCCTGCTTGATTGCTTTCTTTTGCTAGAAGGGAAGAGCTTACCTTAGAGGCCTCCCCGACTTCTTCCCCTTATCCTCATAAGGCTTTCAGACCTCAACTCAACTAGTGCTTTGGTTCACCACCTGGGTACTCTCTTTATGGGCTTTCTTCTTCAAAGCTGACTTTATTGAGCTACGAAGCTAGGAGTTAACTCCCTAAACTCTCTCTTAAGAGCCTGCAGTGAGGGAGCCCTGGGAGGGCGCCCGAACGAGTTGTTCTTATTGCAGTTAGGGGCAGGAAGAAAGGTAGTCCAAGCAGCATCCAGGGAGTCCCAAAAACGTGAGGGATGCTGCATTGCTGGAGTGAATGACTGCCCCCAGAGAGAGAGAATAGGGATTTGACTCAAAGGAAGGAAGCTTTCCCATCCGGAAAGAAGAAAGAGAGGACCTGGGCTTTGCGACTGTAACGATTTTAGGAGGAAAGGGATGGCTCTACTGTGATAGGTGGAGGAACTGGTACAGACAGGTTGGTGCCAGCTTGAGCGCTCTTTGTTGGTGAAAACAGACTCGTACTTAGAAAGAAAGAAGATGCTTCCTCAACAGCTCTCTTTAGAATGTCCTCTCTCTCTTCAACGCTTTAAAACGAGCTAGAAGGTAGAGCTCTAGAGTTCCCGTAGACGCAAAAGAGAAAGATTCTCCACCCTTAGAAAGGAATTGTCAAGCTAGAGCAAACCTCTATTGGACTTAGAGACGATTAGAACTTCTAGAATATGAGAAAAAGTTCCCATAGCTGAAGATGTTGATTCTCCCTCTCCTTCTCCTGCCATATAGATGGCTTCCTCCGTTGACATAATAGGTGTGTGGGAAGTGACCCATAAAAGACCTAATAGGTAAGGCACCCTAAGCCCATACCCTTCTGTCTTTCTAGTAGCTGCAACCCTCCGAATCCTTACTAGTGTTATAGCTCGCTCGCCCTTAGTTGAGTAGAGGAATTGGTTGTTTGATAAATGGATAGGCCCTGATCGTTGACTCAGTATGATACTTATTCCCGAAGCCCTCAAAAGGAGTGTGAGTGGGTCAGTTTTTCAGTTCATGGGAGGAACGTAGTCGCTTTAGCGAAGCTTATGGTTGGATTCTTTTTCATTTTTATTTCATAGAAGTTCATTCTTATTCTTACGAAGCAAGTAGCATTTCCTATTGATTTGTCCCCTGGACTGGACCTATTCTGATTCTTAATTATCCGTCGCTACGCTGTTCCCAAGGACTAGCAAAATCGAAATAGCGAAATTCTTGGGTCATCTCAATGGGTTCAGAAACCACACGTTTCTCTGGATCATCATAGCGTACTTCCACATATCCACTCAGAGGAAGGTCTTTTCGTAATGGATGACCCTCGAAACCATAATCTGTTGATATACGGCGTAGATCCGGATGATTGATGGAAGAAACACCAAACATATCCCAAACTTCGCGCTCCCACCAGCCAGCTGATGGAAATAGACTGACTACCGGAGATATTCGTGTTACTTCGTCTGCACTGGTTTGTACACGAATGCGTGAGTTATACCGAGTACTCAGTAAATTATAGACTACTTCAAATCTTCGTTTTCGAGAGGGATAATCAACTCCGCAAATATCGATCGAAACTTGAACCCTTGTATAGGTATGCAATTTAAGAAAGCACAACAATTGAAATAGGTAGTCTGCATTGGTATCAGATCTATTCCCATGTTCCGATCTTTCCATTTTTTTTACCCATTTCTTGGGTAAAGTCTCCCAACTATATTTGAAAATGAATTGGTTATCCATAAAGAAAGCTTTCTTGTAATTCCGCTTCTGGAAAACTAAGAAAGGCTTGTCGAAAATGGCTTGGTCCAACCAAGAAAGAAATGGGAGTATGGGTATATTCTTTTCGATCTTGTACTATACCAAGGTAGACTGAGCATCCACCCTATTTCGATGAGAATCAGTACACGGAACTCGATCAATTCACGAAGGCGCGGCCCTTCTCCACCCTCTGCTATCCGCTTTCTTCTCTTATGTAATTTTCGCAAACAAAGGTTCAATGTACATAGACGACCAAGTAAGTTACCATAGACAACTCAAATGGGTTGGTTGAGTCCATTGACTTAACCCAACCGGTAGTTAAATCCAAGAGAGAGGCCTTATCCCACAAGCAGACGGAATATAAATGCCAGAAGCTACGCAGGAACGGTAACTCCAAATTACTGAGGTAGTTTGGTGGCTTAGCTTACAAAATGCGGATATATCTTTCTATTTAGCCTTAAACACAGAATAACTTTCTGAGTTTACCAAAAAGCAACTAGAACGAGTTCGATGAAGGGCTGAGCCTCACCTGCTCGAGAACCGGAACCTAAAACTAGTTATCTCTAACTTATCAGCTTCATTTTCCTTCTTTGATCGAACGGCTACATCACATCTGAAAGATGAGAAGTCGAAAGCGCTAACAGGGGAAGGGATGGGCATTTTAAATCAATAAGCATTCACTAGAACTACAGCTCCTTTTTCTAGAGCTAGAGCGCCAACTGATATACCAGAAAAGATGTCATCATAAGATATCCTATCACTTCCAGATATGCTATTAGATAGGCCCAGAGAGAGATCTATGCGCTCAGATCTGAGTACTGCAATTGGTTCGGCTGAATGGATAGAATTTTTTGAGGCTGGTACGACATCGTCCACCTCGATTAAGAAAACTAAAACTCCTAATGTCTGAAGGAGAACTTCCAATGGTTGGAAAAGACTCTACTCTAATAAGGAACTCACTGGAGCACTCGCTTGAATGTAACGTGTCCTACTTTCCCTTAAAAACTAAAAAGAAATCCACTCCGGTTGTAAGAGATTCAGGGGTTGACTTGGGAGATATGCAGGCGGAAGCAAGTTATAGAACTTGATCGCAGGTATATGGAAGGCTCTGTCCCTTGCGGCTAGGAAGAATTCATATAGAGGCAGGGAAGAAAGCCGGAGAAACTCCAACTACTGCTTTTTGACTGGTGCTACGGCTGCTGCTGGTATATTCGGTTTGTCAGTTCGTATCGGGCCTTGTCTCGATCAGTTTATTCCCTGGTCATTTCGTAGGCACACATCTCATCTCAGGTCTCCCTCCATCTCCATATAGGGATAGCCCATACATCTAGCTCATTATGCACATGGTGAATCTATGCCGCAAGACTGAAGGTAGCTACAGGTTCTTTTTTTGAAGGTTCCCACGAACAGAAGAAAAAGCCCTTATCTTATACGAACTGGTATAGGCCAGGCCAAACAACAAGAGGAAAAGGTCCATTTCAGTCATAGGACAACCGGACGTGGAAGCTTTTACTCGAGGCCGTGCTCTTGGCCCAGTGAAGATTGCTTATTCTGGTGTTTGGTATACAATTGGTTTACGCACTAATGAAGATCTTTTTACTGGAGCTCTTCCTTAGGAATCTAATTTCAAAGAGTCCACCACTGCTCAATCTGATCTCAGTCCTCGCTCTTGCTCTTGTCCAAGAGCTTTCGGAAATTTCTTTTGTAGGACTCTACTCTTGCGAAAGAAGTCTCTCGCTTCTATAAGTCATCAAACAGACCAAGCCAAAGTTTTTATGGAATGGAAAAATTTGCTTCCCTGAAGTACTACCTTAGTAGGTGTAGCCAGACGAAGCTTAATGATTAGGAAAGGAGGGCTGACTTGAGCAGCTTGTCTCGTTCCGTGTCCGTGCTTGACTTATGCACTCCACTCGCTGCATAGAGACGGCAGGCTACTACTTAGAAAGAAGTACTATTGCTAAACGAACTATCTGACTGGAAAGGTCCCGAATTACATTACTTTATTCTGAACGGAGTGAGGGATTTCAATCTTACTGACGGCACGAAGGAGATTCTAGACCAACTAATGACTAGTTGGAAAAAGAAAGACAGGGATTAGACCACACACAGCTTGATACGAGACTGGGCTTGCTAAGGGTTCGAAGGGATATACCACAGCGGACTATGACTCTTACATGCGAGAGCCGGAAGGATCTCAAAGCAAAGTATAGTACTTCTAGTACGGATACGGACTAGAACACTCTTTCCTACTGCGGGCAATGAGGAAGAACAGAACTTTAAAAAGTATAAATTGGAATACAAAGTTTTTTTACTCTATACCGAGACTTTTTCTTTACTTTCTATTTATATAAGGGAAAGAAGGATTGTACAAAAGCCTACTTCGAGTGCTTCGTTGAGGCTCAACGACGAAACGAAGTTCAATAGGAACCGACTGAACGTCCGTTCGGGAGGTTCTACAAACTACTACTACCTGACTGAACGAAGGCACGAGACGGAGATGTTAGATAGCGGGCGTTCACTGCTCACGAAAGATAGGATTGGAGACTGCCGCCCGAGACTGGATCCACTACTTTACTTCTTTATATACGAAAGTGCCTTCCAAAATCAAATGCCAAATTCAAGTCAAGCTTTCAATCA
>JAOXNR010000014.1:31732-48386 GCA_028571225.1 Parsonsia alboflavescens
CCTCCCAATTTTAAAGAGATCCTCTTTCCCACCAATGAAGGATCCTTTGTCATTCCAATTCTCTTCTCTTCCCTCTTATTTAACCTCCCAAACAAAAGAAATTTTCAATCTTCCGTCCACTTCTCTTCTTTTCTGCTCATCTCTCTCCTCCCTAACTAACAGTCAATTTTTAATTTTTTACATACGTCGACCATATAAACAAATTTATTTTTCCTCTAACTTATTTCAAAAGAAATATTTAATTTTAAAAAATAAAATAAAATAATTTGAGAAAGTTTAACGAGACTCTTCAACTTCCAATCATTCTCTCAAAATCTCTATCTTTTAAAATTTTAAATCTCTATTAATCCTCCATGGTGAGGTATAGGGAATAAATTATGAGAATAATTTTATTAATTAAAATTAATAAAATTTTTACTAATTTAAAAGGAAAACATTTTTTTGAACCTTAAATAAATAAGAACATTAAATTAGTAAAACTAAAAAATAATTAAAAAAATTTCCTTAAAAAATAAAACATTTTTTTTCAACCTAAAAAAAAATGAGAACATTAAGTTGAATCATAATTTAAACTTTTAGTAAAATTAAAAAATAAAAAATTCAAAAAAAAAGGAAGCTTAAATTTGAAGTTCGGTAGTCAAATTGACGATTTCTAAAAAGTGAAATGATTAAATTAACTTATTAGAAGTTCAATGGTCAAATAGACTATTCCAGCAAAGTAAAATAGTTAAATTGATTCAATTAGAACTTCAGTGATTAAATTAAAAAACAGGTATAAGTTTAATGGCTAAATTGATACCTAATAGTAGTAGTAGTTTTTTACTCTTCTCTCATTTTTCTAAAATTAAAAGATAGGATTGCATTCAATTTTTTAACATAAATTCTTAACTTTTTAAAAGTTAAAAGATCTGAGAATTTAAAAAAATAAATAAATAAATAAATAAACTTATGCGCTTCAACCTTTTAAAAACTTGCAAAACACCTTTAAACATCAAACTCTCCCACACCAAATTATCCATCGGTAGTCTTGTTATAGGTTTGCAGAAGCCATCACATGGATCAAATCTCAAATTTGTTATTTGCTCATTATTTTCTTCAAATCTTCACATATAAAATCACCAATTAAGAAATAAATATAAAAAATGTTTAAAGAAGGTGAAAATACAACTTTTAAGGGGGAAATTAATGGAAAATTACTTCCTTTTCCTTATATCCCAATCGAGACTAGGGCACAAACGGTTCCTTTTCTTCCCATTTCGAGACCTACTTTCCACCTTCTTCACCGCCAAACAACCGAAACTCACCACCTTCTCCACTCTTCATATTTCTTCTACTCTCACCCATTTTCTTTCCCTTCCTTCCCTCCTTCCCTTCTTCCACTCTCATTTTCTTTACTTCCAACCGAAACTGCCCCTCATTCCATTTCCACGACACACTTCGGTAGAATCCATACTCTCGTGACAGTGCCATTCGCCGGTAGATCACTTCGTCATCGCCGTCGCCATTGCCATTTCCGGTTGGTTTTCCTGAAACTTAAACCTTGATTTTGTGTCGAATATGCTAAATGCTGTTTACTTTGATTTTATATTTTGTTGAAACTGTCTTGAACGATTGTGCATGAGTTTGAATTTTGTATCTCGAAATTTTTTGATTGTGTCTCGAAAGGGTTTGATTGTGTCTCGAAATTGTTTGATTGTATCTCGAGATGTGTCTTTTGTGTCTCGAAAAGGTTTGATTGTGTCTCAAGGATTTGATTGTGTCTCGAAAGGGTTTGTTTGTGTCTCGAAAGGGTTTGTTTATGTCTTGAAATGTATAAATTGTGTCTTGAAAGGTTTAGTTTGTGTCTCGAAATGACTTGGTGTCTAGAAATGACTATTGTGTGTCTCGAATTGTTTACTTTGTGTTTCGAAATGTCTACTTTGTGTCTTGAAAGAAATGTAATTGAAAGTCTGGGTTAATTTAGAAACCGTATGTCTCGAAATGTGTTGAATGTGTCTAGAAATTATTTATGTGTGTCTCGAAATTCTTTATTAACTAATTTAGAAACTGCAGAGATATGGATCCCACTCATCACACCTTCCAGTCTCGACACGATCCCGCTATGCCTGCTGGGAACATGCTTTGCGCACATGCCAAATTTTCGATCGTTACACAAACGGTGGATCTGCTACGGCACCATGGGGCACTGGAGCGTTTTGAGAGGGGGCCTTTCGGATACATGGTGGATCTTCCCATTTATCGTGGAAGGTACTATTCCAAGGCTGCCTTGCATATCTTGAGAAGGGAGGTCATTCTAGAGGGTGCTCGGCCTGACGAGATGTGGTTCCTTATTGGAGACTGGTTACACCGACTGGGCCTCCAGGACTACGCTCTCCTCACAGATCTACATTATTAGGTAGTAGACATATTATTGAGAGGGGACCGAGTCAGGATGGAGCCATGGCTCAATTGATTACGGTGAATCCGGTTCCTCTATGGATAGTCTTGCAGAGGTGGTCGGCCATGGCTGTGGGACAGTTGTCTGTCGATGATACTTTCAAATTGTCATACAACATTATCATAGGTCACTAGATACTGACCTGAGAGTATACTGCAGACATACCCTTTTACTTAGGGGTGTAAATGAGTCAAGCCGAGCTCGAATCCTCTAGGCCCATGCTCGACTCTTTTATATTTGGGTAGGCTCTTATTCGGATGGGACTCGGGCTCTCAAGAGCCTAAAGAGTTAGGCTTTGGCTCGTGAAAGAATGAGGAAGGTTTGGCTCGGGCTCGTTTAAAATAAAGAGTTAGTCTTGAGTACGCTCTCCTAAGGAAGCTCATTTAAGCTCTGCTCATTTAAACTCGACTGTTGATTAGGCTCGTTTAAGCTCTGCGATCGGCTTTTTAAAGCTTTTTTTAAAAAACTATTTAACTTAAATTTTATAATAATAATATTTAAAATCCAAAGTGGAGTATATTTAAACTAATCAAAATGGAATACATTTAAAGTAATTAAAATGGAATTATACAATATATTCAAAGTTCAAACTAATCATATGAAAGTATACAATACATTCAAACAAACAAGGGACAAGGGTTAAAATATTCATATTGTTTACATCCTTAATGCTATCCAAGGGGAGCTTCATAGAACAAGGATTTACTACTGTTAGACTTCTTTTTCCTACCTTTAGACTCCATATCCAGTGGCAATCATAGAAATTAATCAGGTAACCACATTACCCTGAGTAAGAAAAAAAGAGGAGGAATAGCAACATATTTAAACACAGTTGAATTAATGGACACCAACTCTCACATTCAATTGTTGTACATTTCTGTACAACACTTCATTAGATCTGTTTATGGCAACTTTCTATATTTCTCGCTTGGGAATTCTTAGTTATTAAGTCGTAATCATAATGCTAGAATAATGAAACCCTAATATAGAACTATAAGTTATATAGAACAATGCAATGATCATCCACATACAGGAGTAAAACTCAAAACTAATCACATTTCTATAATAAAAGGATTGCATTCTTGGAAGTTCAAGTGAATGATTCAAGAACTAATCAAATAAAAAAAACCTTGTTATGTGAAACCATGATACCAATCCAAGCCGGACAGACCAAGCCAACAAGCCTAGGTGAGCTTTTAAGTATTAGTAATATCAAATTACATAATCCGAAGTTCTCTTCAGGCTCAGAAATCCAAAATTGATAGGGATAGACGGTTCCGCCATTCGATCAGGTAAAACTAATATCAATTTCCAAAATTTAAATTCATTTTGTATAAAGCTAAATACGAAGATCATTGATACTTTGTTTTTATTTTATTTTAAATCCCACATCCTGATCGGGATTCGACTGAGCAGAGGATTGATCGAGATCATTCGATCAGTCCGACGAGATCCGGTAGTGAGGCCTCACAATCGAGTCCTTCGGCAAAGGATCAGGGGAGAGGACATCCCTCTCCCATCCCCTCTCCACATGAGAGGAGTCGACGTCTGGTATATACCTCTTCCTACTTAAATAAATCCCCTCAGAAACAATTACGGATGGATTCTAGCTCGGTTTTATAATTACAGTCGCCTTCGGTGGCCGATCTACTTTGCTTGACAATCAGATATCAGAAGCCGATAAAATGCTTCATTTTTATGAACGACTAAATGATATGAACAGGGTGATGATAGATGTAGCTAGCCAAGGATCACAATTGGAAAAACGTCCAATAGATGCTCGACAGTTGTTCAACAAGCTTACATCTTCTATTCGAGCAACAGGAATAAGGGATAGTATTCCAAGGAAGGATGGCGAAGTCAATTCTACAAATTTGAAACTGGATAAGATCAATAATTTGTTTGAAAAGTTTTTAACCATGAACACTAGCACACAAGCACCTGTCAATTCTTGCAATGTTTTTTGCAGTTTTGAACATGCTACTTATTTTTGTCCTTTTAATGTAGAAGATGCAAGTGATAATGTTGCAGGAAACTTCTCTGGCCCTCAATAGAGGTACAATCCCTATTCAAACACATACAATGAAGGCTGGAGAGATCATCCAAATTTCTGATGGAATCAAGGAGGAAATTCATCTCAAATCAAGCAATACCCAAGTCCTTTAGATGCAATCAAGCAAATTCCAAGGTATGCGAAATTCTTGAAGAAATTGTGCACAAACAAGAAAAGACTAAGAGGGGATGAAAAGGTAAGTGTAGGGGAGAATGTTTCAGCAGTTCTTAAAAAGAAACTCCCCCGAAAGCAGAAAGATCCAGGTATGTTTACTATTCAATGCACAATTGGCAATGTTTGTATAGCAGGATGTATGGTAGATCTAGGTGCATCAATAAATGTCATGCCATTGTTTGCCTACTCTTCTCTTAATCTTGGACCTTATAAGATACTAGAGTAGTCATTCAACTTGTTGGTAGGTCTTGTGCATATCCTGAAGGAGTTATTGAAGATGTTTTGGTTAAAGATAATAACTTAGTTTTCCCTGCAGATTTTTATGTCCTAAAAACGGATTAAGGTAATAATTTCTCTTCTACCCATTCTTCGACTCTTTTAGTAAGATCATTCTTGAAAACTGCCAAAACTAAGATAGATGTGCATGATGGAACTTTATCTGTGGAATTTGATGGTGAGAAAATCTCTTTCAATATCTTTGATGCCATGAAATACCATTCTGATGACTGCTCTGTGTCTATGATAGATATTGTAGATTCTTTTGTTGATGAGATACATGAGCTATCTGATTTTGAATTAATGCATGCCATTCTTACTCATAGCATTGATAAAGAAAACATGGATGCATTGTCTTTGAATGAGGACCAAGACATAATTGACACTGTGAATGACTTGTCTGCATGTGTTATTTCTGATCTTAAGCTTGAATTCTCTATCTCCGAAGATAAGATGAAACCTTCTATTGAATGTCCCCCTTTACTTGAATTAAAGCCCATACCTTCTCATTTTAAATATTCTTATTAAGGTAAAGGGACATCATTGCTTGTCATAATTGCTAGTAATTTGACTAATGATCAAGAAGGCAAATTAGTCAATGTTCTTAGGAATAATGTAATTGCAATTGGTTGGACATTGGCTGATATTAAGGGAATTAGTCCATCTACATGTATGCATTATATTTTGTTTGAAGATGAGGCCAAACCTTGTAGGGACGCACAGAGAAGATTGAATCCACCTATGTTAGAGGTTCTTAAGAAAGAAGTAATAAAGCTTCTTGATGCATTTGAAAAAGAGGCATAAAGTCGAGCTAAATGACTTTAACGAAAGGCGCTTTTGGGAGGCAACCCAAGAACAAGATTTCTTAGTTTTATTTCTTATTCTCTTTTCATTTAATAGTTATTTATTCATTTTTATAAGTTTAGGATGTAACCCCATTTCAAATTTTTCTGAAATAATCAAAACGGAACAAAAACAAAACGGAAGCTGTGCACAGGATGCACCAGATTCCTAAAAGTTTACACAACTTGGGATTCAACTCAATCATCGGCTTGATGTTCAGGATGCCCTCTTGGACTCTTATGAGGAGCTTCTTCGTGAGCTCTCTCGTAGGGGGTGACTATATCTCCTCCCCCTTTTTATTTTTCCTTTTTCTTATATGTCTTTGGTGTCATTGAGGACAATACCAACTCTAAGTGTGGGGGTGTTCTCTTTTATATGTTTATGTGTTGTTGCATGTTTTTATTCTTCATTCTCATTTATGATATTTTAATGTTTAGGGTAGTTGGTTTTTATTGTTTTTGTGGTCAATGATATAATTGAATTTGGACATGAGAAAGTTGAAACCTTTTGTGTTTGATATTATTTGAATTTCTCTTTCATTCTACAGTCCCAAATATCTTTTTGAACTAAATTTCAAGTTGAAGCTTGAAAACTTGATTTTGGAATCTTACATAACATTTTTTTTAAAACAAAATTTCTCATAAAATCTCGATGAATCTTTTTATGCTAAAGAGAAGGATTGATTGAAAGAGTTGTCTTGATTTGAATTTCACTTTTAGCCTCTTTTTTTTTTTTTTTGCCACTTTAAAACTTGTCTTTACACATGCCTGAGGCAAAATCCATTGAAACGTGATTAACTCGGGAATGACATAAGGTCTTCTTTAACTTGTTTATGTCTTTCTTTAAGCCTACCCTTTCACATTATATCCCTTGGTCCTTATTTGAGCCTAAATGAGAATAGTTTTCTAACTATTCTATTTCTTTGAATTTGAACCTCGTTATTTACCTTTCTACCCTATGTTTTAAATGTTTTTAAGAGAATAGTGGCCATGTTCTTTTGAACTTATTTTTACAAGAATTGAATGTTTGATAAAGAGTGAATAATTGAAGGAGAATGAATGATACAAGGAAAGTTATGAATAGAACCAAAAAAAAAAAAAAGGGAAAGAGTTTTGATTTGTGTAAAAAAAAAAAAAAAGATTATGATGAAAAAAAAAAAATGCTCTATTATAAAAAGAAAGGAAGAGAATAAAAGGAGTTGGTGAAAGAAGGAGATCATTGATTCATTTTGATATTTTTGATATGAGTTTTGGCCTTATATTTTGAACTTATCTATTCACTCATATTATAAATTTGTTTATTCTTATCCTTCGTTTGGAGCCTATTCCAAAAGCCTAATATTGCAAGCCAAAAGTCCTATTTGACCCGAGTAGACCTGTTTCTATCATTAGTGAACAGTGTGTGGATTGACAAACTTATGGTTGTGATTTCTTCTTTAAAGGCTTCTTGTGTTATTCTTTATTGAGATAATTTGATTTATTGATCTCATCTTTGGTTTAATTCTAATAATTTTTCAAAACTTGAAGATTAAAAATTTTTTGGCTATGTTCGATAAAGAATTGAGTTTTTTTTTTTTGCCTAAATTATGAGAAGTTGTCACATACTTTGTGCACTTACTTGTTTTAATGGGATTTGTGGTTTGGTTAAGAATTGATAATGATTAATTACATATTGGTTTCATGTCTCATGTTTAATTTGGATATTACAATATAAGGCCTTGTGTTGGTTTTTGTGTTATTGTTGTTGTTGGGAATTAAAGACAAATTTGCTTGAGGACAAGCAAAAGTCCAAGTGTGGGGGAACGATTTGTACATAATTATACTAAATTTTATATCCATTTTATGTCATTATTTTACGTAACTTAGCTTAATTATGTCATTTTAGATATATTTTACTTTCCTATGCTTGATTTGTTTGTAGGAATATTTGGTTGAAAAATGCTCAATAAATTACCAAGTTGACCGACTTCATTGACCAAGGGAGTTGACAGCAGCAAAGACTTTCAATTGTATTAGGATTTGATTATTTTTTCCTAAACTACTTTTTTTCGTATTAGGTTTCTATTTTATTATTATAATCCTTTTAGGTTATTACTTTTTTTTTAAGGAGTTTTTACTCCTATAAATAGGTTCTTTTTCATAATCTTAGATACGCAATTCAAGATTGATTTCTTGAGAATTTCTAAAGACAAAGGGCAGATTTTTTCTCTCTTTTGTTATGTATTTTTCTGTTATATTGATCATGTCTTGTGAGTAGTCCTTTTTTGTTAACTAGAACGGAAAGTAGGTTATTTTGATATGGGGTTATGAGATTCATGTGGTTTTTATATTCAAGATTTTATCTTTATTATTAAGTATTTGTGCAATTCTTGTTTTCATCTTGTTATTTATGTTTATTGATTTAGCTTGATCACCTAGATCAATTTGCATGATTATATTGGTACGGTTTAAATATTATCGTTAAGATTGATAAATTTTCAAATTGTAACTATTGTTTAAATTTGGTTTAGGTAATAACTTTATTTGACAACAGAGAATTGTATGAATCAAATTGCATGAATTAAAGCTACTTTGTTTGTGTAATTTGAAGTTGGTGATGCCTTCATGCTTATGCAATTTACTTAATTAAATTTATAGTTAGCTACGACGTATGTTTATTTGATTAAATTAGCGATTTATTTTTTGCTACAAGAAGTAGATCTATTTAACGGATAGAAATTTGAGCTTTAAGACACATTCTAAAATCAACTGCTTAATTATTTTATTTGATCAATGATTGGTCCCATAGCAATTGACCTACGAATTGTTTATTGTTAATAGCTTTCTCATCTAAATTATCCTTTTTAAATGAGCTTTTAAATTCTTTATTTGATTTTATTTTATAAACTCTCTCAAAAATCGCACTTTTTTTGTTGCTTATTAATTGGTTTTTATTAAATTGAAATTCAATTCCTTGTGGACTCGACCTACTCGCAATAACTGTATTAGTTTTGGTAGATAGGTTTAATTTATTTGTGTTACGACGCACGATCATTCCCCATATATTTCATTCCTTATCAATTCTATCTTAAAAAAGAAAATAAAAGAAAAGAATATGATGTGTGTTGTGAATAATGTAATTTGAAAGTTTTAGTAAAGAAAAGAAAAGAAGATACTCCCTTTGTCTCTAATCATAAATCAATTGCACTCAAGTTTTTAGTCCCTTACTATAGGTCCCTTACTCCCTCACTCTTTTTTCATAAGACGTTTTTTTTTCTCTCTTTCATTCTTCTCTAATAAGGATAATTTTTTTTTTTTTGGGGGGGGGGGGGGAGTTCCCTGCATTGTGTCAAAATAATACAAATGGAAGTAGGAAAGAAGAGAAAAGAAGAGTGAAATTTTACAAAAATAAACCTTTCACATTTGGAAGTTAATTATATATATTAACATTAGTGGGATAAAATAGGTATTTGACATTTTAAATAAAAAATATCTCTCCTCTCCTCTCCAAATCATCCCATTTTTAAAGAGACGCTCTGTCCCACCTATGAAGGATCCTTTGTAATTCGCCCCCAAGGGTGTAGGCAAGTTTGTAAGCCTAAGATGATGTAGGAGGAAACCCTCGACAGGAGCCCCAGGATTTACATCCTAGGTGTGTCGGCCCCGTAAAAGTCCTCTCCCTCTGGCTTTTACGCTCTCGTGCATATCCCTATTAAAGTTTGAACTAAAATAATTAGGGTATAACCCTACTACTACTTACAATGTTCCAACAATTCTAAATGTTTCTCCTTCAACCCAAAAATTCTTTCCTAGCCAAAATCTGCAATCTTCCGATTCATATTTGCATCAATAAGTATGTTGCTTGCTTTGAGAACATAATCCTAAGCCAAGAATTTTCATGCAAATAAAGGAGTTCTTTGGTGATTCAATTTATGATTTTCTGGGGTTGAGTGTAATTCCGTTCTCTTGACTGGAACATTTATCCTCTAGGATTTAGTTAGTCTGAAGTGTATTTAAGAGTATCACAATCACTTTCCTCAACTAGGGGGAAACCATAGATTGACGAAATTGAGGTGATAGCAAGTTGTTCACAACTTCAAAAGGCTGACCATCATAAATTGCATTATCTGAAATAGATAAGGGTAGGATTTGCTGCCCCTCCAATGCACACTCCAGGTTTGCCACAACTTGAGCCATTGTAGTCCCTTTTTTAGGTTCAGTTTGCAAACAGCTTTCGATATATGTCAAAAATTTGCAAAAACTTTCTGATGAAATTTTTCCCTGCAGACTTGGATCAATAATATCATCAATTTCTCCTAGTCTAGTGCACTCATGGAATTAAGGTATAGGAGTCTTTGTTCCACCAGGAGTTCTCGCGACCACAGGTTTCCCACATAAAACAACCAACAAAACAACCCCAATGCATATACAATTCCCTTGGATTATCTTTTTCTTCGATTATATTTTTATTTAAATGTACTTTATTTATTACATCAATATGATTTGTGAGCAGGTGGATAGTAATAAAATAAAATCTAAATGCATTTTGCTATATATATTTAGAGAGAGAAATGCTAGTGTGTGTAAGAGAGAGAGAGTAATGCTAGTGTGTAATAATATGCACACTAATAAGTGTAACCGTTAGTCAATTAATGGTCAAACTTAAAGGTTAGCTATCTTATTTTTTTAAAACAATTAATTAAAATTTAATCAAGTATCTCTAGGATTTAATTTATCATTTTAGAATTTAGTTTACCGTTAGTTGACTAACTACTGCACTTGTTAGTGTGCACGATATTGCACACATTAGCATTACTCATATAAATAAATAAATAAATATATATAAATATATATATATATATATAAAAGGATTTGCTAAGGTGCACGTCTTAATGTACGCTTTAATCGTTACCGTAACAGAATTGTTGCTCCGCTTGTTTGGCTGTATGAGCGCTGGAGCAACAATTCCCTTAGTAAAACCATATATATATATATATATATTCCCTTTCGGTTCTCTTATCAAAATTGTTCCTCATTTGAATTGAATGCTTCAGCCAAAAACCTTTGCACAAATGTTCGCCTTTCCAAGACAAGTAATGCTCCGATGACTGGAGCTTCACAACATGTTGACGAAGACCTCCGTACTGAGGGTTCGGCTAGTAGAATTGATGACTTTGTCTCCCTGAAAGAAGAATAGCGCCGCTCTCTAGCCAATGGATCCCCTTTATCATAATCATATAACTGGGAGGGAATGTATCACATTAGAGGTGAACGATCAGAGGTGTCCTCTAATCACCAAGATGAGGCTGGTCCCTCTTTTAGAAGACTCAATTATGAATATTCATAAAGAAATGGTTTTCGGGCTCTTTCTTTCAATGCTAACCCCAAGAAGTTTCTTAATGCTTATACTTTCTGTTTCGTCGAGTCCCGAGGTTGTGGTCCTCCTTTGAGTGTGGGTTCAATTGGATGAATCTGTCAAGTCAAGGAAAATGTACGTAGCAGCAAGGATGGTGCATCACTTATTTATCATTCTTACTCAGGAGCCAAAACGAAGATACCTCCTACCTACTATACTAGACCTTCGACTTGACATTCTACCTTTGTCGAATTGGAACCAACACCACTGCATCGTGCATGAACAGTGGCTGCCGGCCAGCAACTTTCGTGCACAGATCAGATATAGATTCATTCTTCGTAGCTAGTCCAGCCTCACAACTTTTTGCGGGTTGGTAAAGAAGTCAGTCTTGTTTGGTAAGACAAAATTGGACAAAGAAAATAGAGTGCTCGACCGGAACAACGACCAACAAAGACCGTAATTACATAGATGACTGCTTCTCCCCTTCTCTATCTTTGAGGCTTTAAGTCGAAATCGTTTGGCGGTTGGAAAGAAAGATGACCTTACCTTCTCGTAAATAGTGTCAGTGAGAGCCATTTTAGTATCCCCCAATGGCCTTCTTTGGTAGATAGAATCTTCAAGGAGAGGAAACAAGCAACCTTACTAATAAAGAAAGGTGCTTGTTGAGTAAGGCCGGCTTTCGAGTGTCCCTCGGTTGGTTGTTTGAGCGCATCTTTCTCATACGCTTAACGCCTTTTAGTTTTTAATATTAATAAATAAGACGGGTGCCTTAGCTAGGTCGTTTTCTTGTAGGAGTGCTAACGGTCGCCCTTACGCTTAGTTTGCAGTACGAGCCTTATACAGAGTAGCGCTCCTTTAATATGATGAGAAGAAGGGGGGCCGCCCTCTTTGCCGCAACAATCCTTATTTACTACTACATTTGATTTTGGGTGTATAGCTCAGTTGGTAGAGCATTGGGCTTTTAACCTAATGGTAGCAGGTTCAAGTCCTGCTATACCCAAACCTACCTTAGACTCTACTATGAGTACGTAAGGATGCATAGTAGCCTTCAAAGATGTGTCTTTAGCCTTTAGACTCCCTTCGGAGCCTTTGACCTCTAAGTGACAAGAGGGGTGAGGTAAGGCCACTAAGTTAGAATGGCTCAATCATCGATAAGCCTCCCATTATTCATTCTATAGGGCGGGGCTACGAACCAACAATCCAGCAAAAGAGCTGAAAAGCTCCTTTATCAGAATCAAACCTTCTCTTTTAATTTAATATTTAATAAATAATAAGGTAAGCATCAAAAGCCAGAAAACCCAACACATACAAAGAACTCTTTTCAACCCCCCTACTCTTAACAAGTTGTTGGCTTTTCATTTTGATTGGAGTAGGTGCTTGCTGCTCGCTCGCTGTTTACTAAATGAACCTTTAACTGCCCACCCGGCCCTTATTTTTAATCTTAAGTAAAGTGAAGTAAAATCAATGAGGTGAATAGCCCAACCTCTTCGTTTGAAGCTTTGCCAGGCATATTCATATGTTGAAGCTTTGTTTCCCCCACAACAATTTTTTTCTCTAGTATAGTAAAAAGCTTATTTTTGATAGCGGGAGTTCAGAAAGATCTGATCTTAGATAGAGACTTCAACCTGTGCGTGGGGGTAGGGGCGGATGTAGCCAAATGGATCAAGACAGTGAATTGTGAATCCACCTTGCACGGGTTCAATCCCCGTCGTTCACCCCTAAAGAAATGGACCATTTCGTTTTGGAGACCCAAGACAAACCAAAAAATCATATTTTTTTTTGCAAGTTATCTCGAGGCTTTCAAACGCAGTCAAACAATTGGTATTCAATTGAAACATAGAAAGCATAGATTCGAGGCGCCTACTTGCTGAAAGCAAAAATGGAATGGCCAATCATTCATTGTCTGACGTTTTTAAGACCTCACTAATCAGCCTTGCACTTTATAGTTCATAATGAATGAAATGAACAACCGGATCAAGAGAAAATCTCCCCTCCCTTTTTTACTAAACCACGGGGAGCCCTGAGTAGTTTACCAAACAAATTGAGTTGTCGTGACGAGATATCTTTCTTAGTGGAAGATCAGAAAAACTTCTCTTCATCACGAGACTGATCGGATCTGCCGTAAACACGAAAGAGACCTCAACAAGGCAGGCTAAAAGAGTAAGAGGACAAGAAGGAAAGAGTTATGCTTTCATTTCTTTGTTGAGATTGAAATCATGTTCTTTAAAAAGGGGATAGATATAATGCATGCAGGTCAAGTCAAGAAAATGACTTCCTTACTTTTCTTTTATAATAAGTATTAATGAGTGGTAGTTTGAAGCCTTAATTACGAAAGCGATTTTTTTGACACACTCGCTTCTGTTCACAAGCTTTAAATAACCTTCATCTTAAGTCAAGTTCAGTTTACCTTTTCTATTCGTAGCCTCTGAGATGAGAAGTAGAAAAAGAGTGGATCAAGGGGTGATAGTAAGGAATGCTTACCGATTAGTAGATTAGAAGCATAGTCCTAGAATGGTGAGATGCTCTCCTTATTCCTATTTTAAAAATAGGAGATTCTAGATTAGTTCTTATCCCAAGTCTCTAATGCCGTACCACATAGCTATATTATTGACTTAGTGTTCATAGTCATCGTCCTTTTTTTCCTTTGGGTGGATGTAGGGATATTTAACCAATCACCAAAGATCAATTAATACTTAAGCCGACTCTCCCAGTATTGAGCCTGGTATCAAGAAAGAAATGGTCTCATTCATCTCTCAAGCCCTGGTTGGCTACTGACTTGGCTTCATTCACTCAACAATCATTGAATCCGAATCCGGAAGTGACTGAACTCAATTTTGAGCTAAGTGCATCGGTTATGCCGACAACATATTCTCTAGCAAAAGAAAACACTGAGCTAGACTAGACATCTTCTAATCGCATCAAGAGGAAATCTTTACCTTCTTATTCAAAATTGGCATATCTTTGCCCCTCTTTATATGTATTTTTCCCTTCTTTATAAATTGCATATAGAAATAAAGATGATTTGCATTTTTTATGTTCCTTTAGCCTTTTGTGGAGATCGAAGCCTCTTGTCCTCTCCACTCATATTTCCTGCGTAGTTTTTCTGTTAAACCAACGATTCTCTTCTCAAAGTCAAAACAATGAAAAAACGACCCCTTCCTTTTTTTTGTCCTATCAGATAGAAATTGTATAATAACCCTAGACCAATGCCCCTATTTAGCCTGTTCAGATCTTCCTCGATAAGCCCGATTGGCATTCCCATTTTATTTTCTACTCTTCTTCTTGCTCCAGCTACGATTTTTTTAGTATATGGGGGGAGTTCCAAATGAGAATAGAAAGATAGATAACTGCCTGTTTCGGCTATCTTTCCTGTTCAAATAAAGCAAGACGACCAAGTCTAACGTTGCTTGCTTTCCAGGTGTCGGTACTCCGAGGCATGCTTTAAGTAATTCCTTCTTTCGTGTGGCTTTGGCTATTGAACTTATGAACAGAGGACAGAGCCTTACTTAAGCCATGCTTTGTTCCGTTTTTTGGGTTGTAAGGCAGAGGGAGTACGCGAGTCAGTCTATAGAGCTAATTCAAGTAGGAAACACGTTCAGCTCAAGTGTCTTAGGAAAAAAATCTTGTCACTAGTTCAGTTACGGGTGCCAGTCTTCTTGGTCTCGTCATAGAAAGTCTTTTTTGCTTTTCACAGTCCTTCTCTGGCTTTTTTAAGATTGGAATCTGAAGTCAGGAAAGAGCACAAAACCTGCTTGCTTAGAGAATCAAACCGTTCCTTCAATAGTAAAGTAGTAGATCTTTTAGCCCCTTATCGCCATAGAGGAAAAATAGGACTCTTTGAGGGAGCTGGGCAGAAGGAATAAAAACCTACGGCAGCACCTCTGGATGATGCAGAAAGCTTTTTTTTATAGAGAGAGAATCAGTAACAGCAGCCCCCTCATCTGTTGTCGAGGGGCTAGGCTAAACAATAGAAAAGAACTTAGAACGAAAAAGTAGTCGAACGAGCAAATAGTCCCATCCCACGCATTATTATTTGAATGCATTGGGCATAGTTCATAGAAAGATTCATGTTAAGGACTAGTGCTCCATTGTTGCACTCTCGCAAAGCAGACTTCCCCGATTAGGACTATATATATATAACATGGGAGAGAGGAGTCTGCAACATTGCTATTTCAATCGAAAAGGATTAGAAAAAGGAAATGAACCATACCCAAATGAGAAATCAATGCGGCTACGAACCTCTCTTTCAATCGAAAAGGAAGTAGACTCAGACCTCATCTAAGCAAATGTTCAGATCTGTTAAGGCTGGTCGTCTTCGATTAACAGTAACAACTAAAGTGTGAATGCACTATACATGTAGAAAAAGAAGAGAGTTTTCCTTCTTACTCTTGCAGCCAAGGAAGTAATGAGCCTTGTTTGCCTGGTTAATTCAGCCAAAGTAATAGCAGTCTCTCCAATGCCACAACCATTTATCTAGAGGATGGCCGTAAATGAGGATTTTCATCCGTGAAAGATTTAGCAAGAACCGCCATCTGCATCAATGAAGAAGACAATAAATTTATTATTATTTCTGAAGAACAGCAGAGCAGGACGTGGCAATTAATTCAGATCTTTCGCAAGGTCATTTTTCAGATTAGATTACTTATTAATTGCCCCTCACGAACTGAGTCAAGGGAGTAACCACCACCGTCTCCAAGCCTGCGTCTCCGGCTGCGACTGATTAAGCGCTTCTAGGAACTTTGGTTGAGAGGAGGCACAATTAAATTAAATTAATATACAAAGAAACATAAAACAATTAGAAATCTTTATCTTACCAGAGAAACGAGGCTCTTTCCCTGGACTCCAATAGATTCCTTGGCCGAGATCAATTCATAGAAGACAACACCAAAGGCATAGACATCAGTTTTAGTGGAAAAATCCCCATCAATAGCATACCTGCGCACAAGGAATTCAAGGGCCTTTTTTACATGTCATGTCCTCTCCCAGGAATGCTTTTTAATATGACTGCATAAATTAAAATTGCATTATGTGATACTGGTTACAAATCGCGCAGCGGAAACAAAATAATTTTACGAAAAACGATCGTATCAAACTCATCATATTTGTAACTGTTTTCTGTGTCTATAGGTTCAGATATATAAATACCTTTTGTCGCGTAGATCAACTATCTCAATCAGCTCCCCAATTGTTTCTGTCTTCTGTATTCAGAAGATTAGTTACAGATAGGGTAATTATAAAAGGTTTATAAATAAACGTTTAAGACCTAGTTCTAATGGGCTATGCCCATTAGTTGGGCCTTTTCTTATCCCTTTTAAGAAAATGTCTAAAACTAGTCTTAAGGATTAATTAATTAATTTATCCAAGCCCATAGCCTGTTATTTAATTTTGGGCTTCAGAATATACTAGTACTCTTTTACAAATAAGGTAAAAAAGCCCAATATCATTGTCAGCTTTGATTCGATTGTGTGTGACTTTCTAGGTCCATTATTTATTGGCAATAGAAATTAATATTAACTCTTTAATATTAATTAGATCAT